>LZPO01067000.1:25365-39268 GCA_001675575.1 Neotoma lepida
TCTCCTCTAGAGATATGGCCTATCCACATACTGTGTTTGTTATGACTACTTTCAAACAGCCCGTTTCAGTGAAGAGCTCATAAATTGCTTGCCTCAAAACTACCAAAGAAGCCCATAAAAATTCCAAATCCTTAGCTCATCCCCAGACTTACTAAACCAGAATTCTGAGTCTGAACTCAGCTCTGGCCCTGTAGTCCCACAGCTCTTACATTTGAGGTGTGTTTTATTTTGTTTTTTTAATTACAGTGGACAAGAGTCAACAGACTTGTTGGTGCACAGATTTCTATCATAACACAAAGTTTCTGATACAGAAGTTGTTGACAAAACCTGGGCACTGACATTTCTAGCAAGTCCCTAGATAATACTCACCATGCTGGCACTATGCCGTAAAATCATATGGCACTATGATTTTAGAGGTATTAATATAGACTTGGTTCTCAATCATAGCCACACTATACTATCACCAAGGAAACAGAACTACACATGACTGATTCTCACTCCATATATTCTAATATAATTAGTCTAGGGTATGGAATGGACGTTGAGATTTTTCAGAGTACTGCAGATGAGTTTTAGTATAGCCAATATTGTTACCTTACCCTAAAGCCCATCAAAGCTTTCGGCATTCCTGCCCAATAAATTTGCTTGCTCCTACCCACAAGGACAGTGCTTCCAGGAAATTTTCACCAAATGTGCAGGTTTTACTCTGGGTTCTGGAATTCATTGAAGCTTCAGAGGCATTGCCTCCAGGCTTCAGCCCTGCTTCCCTGCTTCCATTTTAATAAGAACACATTCTCTTTCATCATTTCCTATATTGCTCTTCCTGGTAAGGTTTCATTTGTAGAAAGAGTCCCTTGACTAAAAGAAATATTTGAAAACCACTATTATAAGAGAAAGGGCGCTCAACTGAAAATCAGCAGGTCTCCTTGCCAGCTACAGAGACATTTAGCCTTTCTGACCTTCAACTTCTCACTTGATCATCTCTNGGAACAACGGATTCTGTTTGTGTAGGATTTTCAAGTTATAAATGACAGTTTTCAATACACACAAGAGCAGGCAATTGGCTTCACATGCTGTGTTAGCTTTCCACCATCATAACAAATACCTGAGATAAATCAACGTGTGAGGAAAAGGTTTATTTTAATCCATGACTTTAGTACTGCATGCTTCCAAAAACCTTTAACATGCATGCTTAAAATGGCCTACTTGGGCTGGCAAGATAGCTTGACTGGTAAAGTCATTTGCTGAGCCTGATGATCTGGATTCAATCTTTGGAGCCTGCATGGTGGAAAGAGAGAACAAGTCTCTCAATGTACAGAGACAGAATTAAGTATTTACTTATGATAATGACTATCTTCCCTGGTTGTCATATCTTCTGAAACATCCAAATGTTGGCACTTCTTACAGTATCGAAAGTCCTGAACTGATGGCCACATATGAACAATCAACAGTCAGTCATTGCCATATCCACCCATATTCACCATTCCTAGCAATTTTTTGCAAAGATTNTTTATACCTGAATATTTCCACTGCCATATAATGTCACTGACTCTAGTCTGACAGTGGTCCCACTTACCCTTCTATGATTTTCCCCTCAAATATTACATCTGTAAGATCTCAAACTCTACAACACAGAAGCCATGTGGCTTACAAGTTCACGTTCTGTGCATGCATGAAACAAGTTTGTATGTATATTTGGCAAAGACACACACAAGAACAAACACAGAAGTTCAATTCCTCATACACNGAACTAGACACAATTCAATCATTTATCCATTAGAGAATACATAATAAATGGTGATACATTCACTTGAAAGAACACCATTCTTTCTTTGCTTTCTGATCTGTCCTGACACGTACAGCCTATACCACATGCTTCCAATCCAATAATCTGCATTGCTCCACCATGCCATCACTACCAAAATGGATGGAACCTTCTGAAACCATTTTCCAAACTAAGTTCTCCCTCCTTCTAGTTTCTGTTAAATGTTTAGTCACAGGGATATGACCTAGGCCAGCAAGTCATTCTTCAGTGACAGGGTCCTAAGGGGGGTGATGAGAAGATAAGAAAATAAAGAAGATAGGAAAGCTGGGGTCAGAGGATATTGCACATTATGTCTTGTGCCAAGCAAGTTTATTAATAAATCCAGTATCTTAGATACAGTTTTCCTGAAGCAAAAAATGAACAGTGTCAGCAAAAATNTACCATACAATGGATAAAGTAAGTTAGCAAGAAGCTAATCAANCCATGCTTCACAAAGAGAACTCAGAATATCTCAAGCGTGTCACAGATGGAGCATGCAGCAGCCTTGGGACAGATAACTCTAGTCTCTTCATGGGGGAAAAGTCAAGTTCCCAGGAACTGAAATCTTAACTCCTTCAAGGACCTAGACCCAAGCCCCAGAANGAACCTGACAAAGTCTGATCCTGGGCAAGGACACAGAACTATGTTCCCTTTGTCCTTTCTTTCCAGCCTCTGAAAAAAGACTTGGATTGGCTCNTGGGGACAGGGACAGGAAATAATGAAAACACATTATTTTGTGAAAACACATAAACTATTAGCAAAAAAGGCTAGATACAAAAGAATACTATATATGGATATCTATGGGCATTTCAATAAGGCAAGAAATAAATCACTGGAATTAGAACCCAGGGCAGCAGGAAATTAAGGACTGGGAGAAGGTATAATGCGACTTGGTATTCTGTTTCTTTATATAGATATTGTCTGTATTGTCATTTTGAAATTAATTGATAATTGATGATTTAATTTATATTCACTGAAAACCTGTATACTTCTCTATAACTGTAGTAGAGCAAAATAATCCAGGTCCACAAAGAAATATTGCATGCTGTTCTTGTTAGTTTTTGTCAGTTTGACTCAAACTAAAAACAGCTAAGAAGACAGAATCTCATTTGAGGAATTTTCTTCATCAGATCAGCTGTGGACATGTCTGTGGGCCACTTCCTTAATTTCTACTTGATTCAGGAGGTCACTGTGGGCAGTACCATTCCTAGGAAGCTGGGTCTGTATAAGAAAATAGCTGAGCAAGCAAGTACCCAGCATTCCTCTGTCATCCCTGCTTCAATTCTAGCCCTGACTTCCTTCAGTGATGGCCTATGCTGTGGAAGTGTAAGCCCAATAAATTCTTTCCTCTCCAAGTTGCTTTTGGTCAGTGTTTCACTTCAGCAACAGAGAGGCAAACTAGAATACATGCTTCTTTTGATATGAATAATTTAAATTTATATTTATAGAGATGTGTATATGTGTGCATGAATGTGTATGAATGTATATCTGTAGAGAGGGAAAATGTTCTAAAAGGATCTATCATTCTGCTGCCCTCCAGATGTATGTAAACTCCTATATGTTTNACTTGCATGTTTTTTCTGGAAATTTGGGGGAAGCCAGTAGCACACACAGTCATTGATTTAGTTTATGATAACTATCACTCAATATCATTAATTCTATAAATTATGAACATTGTGGAAGGATGGGGTTGATAGGCTCTATCAATATACAAGGCATCAAAATTTCCCTTGCACCAATACACAAAGATTGGAACAAGACAGCATTCAAAGAATAAAGAAGTCAATAAATCATGATGTCTGTACCGGCTATGCTTGGCAATCTAGTCTATCCAGTGTGCTATTTACAAACTTACAAGAAAGCTTGAGGAATTTCAGAAATCATACAAGCTTGTAAATAATGCATTGTGTTCTGTGAAAATCATACAGTAAATAATACATCTGACTCAGGGGATCTGAAACCCAGAACAAAGAATGAGACTGTGGAGAATGTCAGGTGACCTGAACTATGTGCTCAAAGCCATGCAATATTACTAACATTAATACTGCCTAAGTACACAAGGTATTTTTCTAAAATGAAGAAGAAAACAAGAGAAGATGGAACCGCTTTAGCTTCTTAGAAACAGGGATAATCAGTCTTTCAGAATGAGGCATGAAAGGATGTGAGAGAAAACATTGTTGGGAGATCTTTAATCCCTTAAACATATGGATATTAACGTAGCTATGAACATTAATTTGTTGATCTTCACAGAGCCCAGAGGAGACAGGGAAAGCAATCTACAGCCAGCATATGGTACAAGAGAAGAAGAAAGGGAAAGTGTCCTCCAAATACTTTGAGCAACTTCTCAAAGTGTTGCCAGACACCCAACCCCCAGGGCCCAGCTCAAACCACAATGTGGTATTCTATCCAATACTGGTAGTATACTGGATTTCACTGACAAGGAATTAAGCCAGGAAGAATAAAAAGAACAACATTGCCACNGATCTTGTAGCTAGCTACAGGGGAGGGACATATTCCTTGCCTACATTTGGAGAACCTGGCTGACTAAGTGGAATGGATCATAGCCAATAACCTCCTAGGCTACCTGACAGCCTTCAGTGCACATCTTCTGCTTACAGAGTTCTCACCTTTGAGTTGGCGTGTACCTCAGGTCTGGCCAATCCCAGTCTTCATTACCCTGTATAAAATTATTAACTAGCATCTGGGGTCTTTCCCAGAGTAGGCCCACTCACAGTGCTTCCTTCCTTAACCTAGCAAAATGACTTGTAAAGAAGTATTTATTCTCCTGTAAAGAACACTAAACTGTGGTCATTTGATCTAGTACTGTTTGAAGCAAAGTGGGGTGGGGTACTAGAAGCAAGACAAAGGGTCAGAGTCAAGAAGTAGAAAATGACAACTCATTGGTTGTTGTTTAAGACCCTTGATCTAGCCAGGCTAAGGAGGTAATGCAACCTCAACTTTCTAGTTGCTTCATGAGTTTGAATTTTATTAAGTGGTTTGCCTTATTTTTTTCCTACTAAACCAGTTGCAATAGAAAAGTCTTACAGACTGAAATCTGGGGAGTTCATATTAAAGATGTATATTGGGTCTATTTTTTCTGGATACCAGTTTCTTAGGCATAGACTTAGGGAGAAGATTTAGATTACGAAATGGTAAATTAAAATAAGCTATTGAAGGAAAGGACATACCTCTTTGCAACATTATCATACTCCAAAAGAAGGGTCATAAATTTGTTTTGAATTCACTGTCCCATACTCACATAGCAGATGTCATAGTTTGAATGAGAAATGCTCCCTAGAGGTTCAAATATTTGAACACTTGCTCCACAGTTTGTGACAGTGTTTGAGATTATGGAACATTTAGAAGGTGGATCCTTCCTCCAGGATCCAGGTTGAAAATGTGAACTCTCAGCTGCCTGATCCAAATGCCTGCTGCCATGGTACCCCGATATTAGGAACTCTTATCTCTCTGCAGCCAGAAGCCAGAAGNAAAACCTGTGCTGCCTTAGTTTTATGTCAACTTAACATAAGCTGGAGTCACTGGAGAGGAGGGAGCCTCAATTGAGAAAATGCCTTCATAAGATCCAGCTATAAGCAAGCCTGTAGAACATTTTCTTAATTAGTGATTGATGTGAGAGAGCCCAGCCCATTGTGGACAGGGACACCCTAGGTAGGTGGTCCTGGATTCTACAAGAAAGTAGGCTCAGCAAGCCACAGGAAGCAAGCCAGTAAGCAACATTCCTTTAAGGCCTCTGCATCAGCTCCTACCCTCAGGTACCAGCTCTGTTTGAGTTCCTGTCCTGATGTCCTTTGATGATAGACCATGATGTGGAAGTATAAGCCAACTAAACCCTTTCCTCCCCAACTTGCTTTTGGTCATGGTGTTTCACCACAGCAACAGTAATCCAAACTAAGAAAAGCTGGTACCAGCATGGTGGGGTATTGCTGTGACAGACCTGACCACGTTTGGGGGAGGATTTTGGAAGGACTTTGGAACTTTGGGCTAGAAAAGCCATTGAGTGTTGAGAGCTCATTAGGATATTCTGTAGGGGCTTGGAAGATAAGAATGTTGAGAGCAATGCAGACAATAGAAACCTGATTTGTGAGTGTTCAGAGGGAATTTCGAGAGTCCCTTAATGGCTCANTTGGGGCCATTTGCTATTTTGATTTAAGAGTCTGTGGTTCTAGTTAGCTGGGGCTTAAGAATCATCTGTGATTAATAAGAACCAATAAGTTGAAACCTTTGCTTTGCCAGGATACTGAATGCTGGTCAGCTGGAGCTGAAGTTAGTGCTGATTAACAAGAAACCACCATCATTGAGACGAAATCTTCTGGGAAGTGTTTCTTCAGAGTTCACACACAGAAGCTGTGTTCCAGAGGTGGTCAAGGTTATATCTTGCTCTAGCATTTTCTTAATTAGTGACTGATGTCGGGAGGGTCCAGCCCACTGTGGACAGGGCAACCCCTGATCAGGTGGTTCTGGATTCTAGAGAAAGCAGGCTGAACAGGCCATGGGGAGCAAGCCAGTAGCCGCACTCCTCCATGGCCTCTGTATCAGCTACTGCCTCCAGGTTCCTGCCCTATTTTGAGTCCTTGTCCTGACTTCCTTTGATTATAGACTGTGATATGGAATTGTAAGCCAAATGAATCCTTTCCTCCCCAACTTGCTTTCGGTCACGGTGTTTGATCACAGCAATAGTAACCCTAACTAAAAGAAAACCCTTTTTTTCCATAAGACATTTTGATTTTTTTAAAAGATGTGTTTATTTTTATTTTATGTGTATGTAGGTTTGGGCTGCATGTATGTCTGTGTACCATGTGTGTGCCTGGTACCTGCAGATGCCAGAAGAGGTCATTGGATCCCCTGGAACTGGGATTATGAATAGTTATGAACCACCACATCAGTGCTGGAGATTGAACCTGGATCTTGCAGAAACACAGCAAGTGANCACAACTACTGAGCCATCTCTCCAGTTCTTGGAGAGATGTTTTATCACAGCAACAAAAAATAAACAAAATACCAAGATGTCAAATTCACTAAACAAGTAGTATAATTTAAGCCAAAGAGTTTTCCAAACCAAGAGGCATGATATCAACCAATATTTACAAAGCTCTGATGATTTACTCATAGTAATTCAACTGATCATTGGCAGTGTCCCATATGGTATGTCTAATACTATCCTGAGTTTATAAATAATAAAACTGAGGCACATACTAGGAAATGCAAATCAAAATGATAATTAAATACTGCTATTAAATAAATGAAAATAACAAATACTTGCAATAATGTGGAGAATAAAGAACCCTGAAACATTATTGGTGGAAATGTGAATTTGTGCAGCCATTATAAAGAGATTCCTCCTCAAAAGGCCAAAGACAGAACTACAATACAATCTAGCAACCCCACTTTTGATTATAAATCCAAAAGCAATTAAATCAGTGATTAACAAGACACTCGGAAATCCATGGCAATTTTGGTACTATTTACAATAGTTAAGATAAGGGGTCAACTTAGATGTCTATCAGTACCTGAATGGATGAATAAAATGTAGCACATATATACAATGGAGTACAATTCAGGCTTAAGAAAAATGTATGCTCATCACATGCCGAAAATGGATGGAATTGGAGAATATTATGTTAAGAGAAATAAACCAGAATGAGAAAGGCAAGTGTGACCAATTTGCTCTTAGATCTGAGATAAACAAAAGTTTGCCTTGAAGTACTTTAGGGATTACTAGACATTGGGAGGGTATAAAGATGGGCTAGAATGGAGTAATTGAATTTAATCGGATTCTGATGAATGCATATGCAAATCTAACCTGAACTCTATCAATATGCATAATTAGTACATGTTGGAAAGGATGAAGCAAGGTGTTGTTTGAATCTTAGATGGTCTTTTAATAAAAATCCCAGAGCCAGATATCAGGGTGAAAGCTGAAAGATCAGAGAAGCAGAGCAAGCGACAGCCAACCTCACCAACTCCATGAATCCTTTGACTGCAATCCTCTGAGTCTTCACCACAATGGATCTCAGNTGAACTGCTTTAGTTCCTGTGTCCTCACACCTTATATACCTTTATCTTCCCAACCGTGTCACTTCCTGGGATTAAAGCNGTGTATGCTTCCCAGTACTGGGATTAAAGGTGTGTGCCACCACTGCCTGGCTGTTTCCAGTGTGGCCTTGAATTCACAAAGATCCAGATGGATCTCTGCCTCCTGGGTGATAGGATTAAGGGTGTGTGCCATCACTGTCTGGCCTCTATGTCTAATCTAATGGCTGGCTCTGTCCTCTGATCCTCAGGCAAGTTTATTAGGGTACACAATATATGACTATAGCAAGGTAGGGAGGGAAGAAAGGAAGGAAACTGAAGCACAGAAAACTTGAATTGCCCAATGTCACTTGATTTGTAAGTAGCACAGCCAGATTTTCACATAGGTTTTATAGTTATGAAATATTTGCTTTTCAATACTTGTTTATCTTGCATGCCAGAATGCATAAGAAATGACACTATTGGGACTTAAATCCACTCTAGAGTATCCCAACTCTCTGTCACTCCACTTTGCCCCCAACAGTTAGCACATGTGTAATTCATTTTAGATACATCTCTAATTAATACTAGTCTGACTTATACTTCTGTGAAATCATTTTATAGCACCAGTACCTGGTATTGTCATACACACCATAAGTTTAAATCCATTGTATATTATATAGTTTCTTAACTTCAAACAATTCCACCTTCAGAGAACCCTNCATCTGAGTAGCACCACAACAAACCTAAGCACAAATAGGGTCTCATTCCAGAAATCCACATGCATGTCAAATGGAGCACCACAATCCTCCAAACCTTAGAGTCATTTATTTATTATTCCTTTGTTCTTCCATCTCCTTCACTTCCATATGTATTCACCAGTCCTTGACTCTCATGTCTTACCCACTGTTCTNTTGCTGAGAAGAGACACCAAGACTAAGGCAACTCTTATAAAAAGAAAGCATTTAATGAATCTGGGCTTATAGTTCCAGATGTTGAAGCCATTACTATCATGCCAGGGTGCATGGCAGCAGGCATGGCAAGCATGGTGCTGGAAAAGTATGTGAGAGCTACATCCTGATCCACAGGGAGAGAGAAACACTCTGCAAGACGTGGGCTTTAAAAATCTTAANCCCACCCCCTATGACACAATTTCTCCAACAAGATCACACCTCCTAATCCTTTTAATCCTATTAAAGAGTTCCATTGCCTGGCAACTAAGTAATCAAATATATAAGTCTATGGAGGCCATTCTTATTTAAACCACCAAACATATCGATTCACCNATCCCTGCCTTTGATTTCTCCAGCTGGCAACCCCATTCTGGTTGCCCTCAACTAACATAAGNCTCTGTCTCAACCTTATACTCTTGGAAAAGCTACCTCCTCAGTCATTCTCCCTCCAATTGGACCCTGTCAGNTCATCTATAACACAGATTCATTTATTTGTTTTCATATCCATCTAATGTTCATATTCCTCTGAAGAATAGCAGAGATACAAGGCTGAGTATAATAAGGAAGTGGTCCTCCTTATTCCATCTCTCTTCCTACATTTCATCTGATAATTATATGTGCTGTATACTAAGCCCACCTAGGGTAAAATGAGAACAATGGGGAAGGAAACAGAGTAAGTAACTTCTGTCTACCATGTACCATGACCTAGATGCTGCCAAGGCTTTGTCCTGCCTGGTACTTTACCTCATAAATTCAACCACATATCATTTTGTATAGACACGCTAAAAAAAGAGCCCAATACCAGTGACTACCTCATATCAGGGAGTCACAGACACAAAGAAGTCAGATGAGGACCACCATCAGTAAGAATAAGACAGTACCTTACTTGTGTCTAGTCCTAGATTTGTTAGTGACCCAGGCAGTAACATTCACTAGGGAAAACTGTGGTTAAATCCATGACATATACAGTTTGTATGTAGACTTTGGTCTTTTTGCAATGGATTTCAGTATCTCTTTCCAGGAAATACATAAATCTAAACTCCCCTCCCCTAAAAGNTCACTTTCATGGATATAGATTATTTTCAAATTTAACAAGCTGATAGAAGTTAACCAAAGTAACTCTGTATCTGGCCTTGGGAACCAACTTTTATCTCTCCAAGCAAATAGTCTTACTGTAAATCAGATGCTTGGAAACATGCATAGCATGACATGGCAATTACATGGAGGACCAATAAAGGTGTCTGAAAATTGGTTATTCCCCAAATATAGATTCAGGTAAGCCCCACTTTGCTAGCCAATATTGGTTGATAAGGATTGAAGTCTCAAACAGGCAGCCCCAAATCCAACTGAAAGCATTATACCTAGAAAAAAAGACACAGGGTCACATGTTTACAAGTTTCAAAGTCTTGCTGGGCTCAGTACACAATGGCACATCTGACCTTAGGCTGATATGNGTATAAAGTCAGGGCAATATTTTACAGCAACCTTTATTGATATTCATCTCACCCACCCCAAACAGATTTCACTAAGAAAGTTNCATGTTCCATGTTTATGATTTAAGGAAATATTTTGAAAATAAGTGTTGCTACAGAAGGCCTTGCTATTTGTGGATTTGCACTGTATTGTGACACCATGCATTTTCTGAAACAGAGAAGGAAATAGATGAAAAGGTGCTGGAAATATAATGAATACTGTGAATTCTCTTGGATGTTTCAACCATGCTGTTAGTATATGGCAATAATGTTTCCACCACTATTTTGGGCTTTAATATTTTTCATCTCTAGTCCTCCTGACAGTTTGGTGCATGACTGTTAAACTGAGTAGAGGACTAGCCTTTCTGATGGATAATGTTGCCAGGGAAACAGTCTAGCTAACCTCCCAGCATGCTGGTATACCAGGAGANTGGGCATGCATGTGTTGCTTGCACGTAAGAAAACACAGCTGGAAAACTGCCCTCAAAACTCTTACAGTTGCAAAGTCCTATAGAGAGGATGGTTTCTTTACAATCCAAATACCTACCCAGCCAGGTATTTTTCTAGAATTTTACAGAGTAAGATGTGTTGATAGAGCAGCTGCAGAGTGGGAAAGAGTGGAAAGGAAACATGAACAGCACGGATTGGGAAATTTTAAGACATCTCTATTGACTGTGTCCTAGAACCTGCCAAGTCTATATCCTACCTGGTGTTTTAACTTATCTACTCAGTCAGGTGGAATTAAAATAAATGTGTCTACACTAAGAGACACAGCCTAGAAAGCATAGAAATGTGGACTCTAAAGCCAAAACATTAGGTTAACATTTTCACTCTGCCACTCACAAGCTGTTTGCCCTTCTAGAACAATATCTTACCTCTCAGAGCTTCAGCCCCTTCATCCGTGTGATAGGAACAGTAGCAGTACCAAGCCCATGGGATGGGAAGGATTGAAGAAGGATTACATACACAGCACATAGATTATGATTGAACATGTTGGCTACCTTTATTACTGTGGTCACCATCATCACCTTAGGTGTGCAGGAAGAATTAAATGAAACTTTTGACATTACATTAAGTAAGATTAGTTTATTAGATGTTTGTCATGCAAAGGGGAAGGTATCTACTTTTAAATACATGTGACTGTTTTTAACTTAAATTTGAATCAAGCATATGTTTGCTAATTATCCTCTTTCATGTTTATAGAATGCTAGCTCATATGTCAATATTATTTTAGAAGTACTTCTCCTTCTGTTCACTCTAAATTAGGGGGAGAGGGAAATTAAAAGCCTCCGTTAAAATGCCAAAATGCCAAAACAACAGAACGGCACTTGTTTAGAAAGGTTTGAAGGAATTAAAGAGATTCCCAAGCTCGTCATAACTGTCCACAGCAGAACATTCAAACACTTTGGTCAAGCATTCTACCATCTGGCCCACCTGCTGCATGAGCATACTGCCTGCTAGCCCCTGGCCAAAACGAAGTTTCTTGTCAAATTGTAATGGTACTATTTACAGTCCCTCGGCTACTTACTTCAAATGTCCAAGGCACCCATATGTCTACCTAATATAAATCTGATCAATCTTAAACCTCCCTTTCTGCTAATGCTTGAGCCCAGAATGTTCTCCAACTGCCTCCTCATTAAAAGATTTGTTACATGGGTCTAGCAGGAGGTATTTAGATCAGAGGAGCCATGCCAGTGAGGGCATGTGGGACTCTGGTCTCCAGCTAGTCCCCTTTTTGTGTCCCAGTCATGCTTAGCTATGCATTACTGCTGTGATGTTCCACTCCCTCCAACCAGAGTCCTATACACAAACTCCAGAACTATAAACCAAAATAAATATTCTCTCCAGAAATTGATTTATCTCAGTGATTTGCTACAGTAAGAGCAAGCTGGCTAACACACTGTCAAATGCCACTTCTGCCATGACGACTTCTCAGAGTCCCCCTTCCCCTTCCCAAAGGAAACAGCATCTTTCCTTCTTCTGAGTTTCCACAATCTTTGATTTACATCTTGCGAGAGCTTCTACATCTGTGAATCTAACAATACTGAGAAGGCCATTGGAAATGAAAGTTTCTATTTGAGCTAGGAAAAGGATTCCTGTAATTCCCTCACTGTTATAATGTACAGAACACAAAAGAGTATGAAATCAATTCTGAGTTTGTAATCTGGACCTAGCAAGTCAAAGCAATCCCCTCCAGTTTAATCAATGGCTAAATCACACTATTCATTTCAGCATACACAACCTGTCCTCTTAAAATGAAAAAAGAAGTAAAATTCTGCTGCCAGCTTTTAGACTCATGGAATCAAAGTCTCCACAAGCTTGGAAAATTATGAAGTGCTTTCAATTGTTTACATTAATTGTCATCACTTGCAGATCTGAAATCTTTTTACCTTGAAGNAAGGTAAATCGTTAGCACCTGGATTCTGTTGGGGTCTCATTTATTTCTATTGTCTGCTGGGCTTCGTCACATCTGCCTCATTACCCATCCTGCCTTTCACTTCCTCCATTACTCACCTTAAATATGAGTTGCTCTGAAGATCTTTGGTAATTCACATAAAATACAGCCCTGTTACTTTTCTTTTCTTTAAAAGGACCATGATAATTACAAACTGCAACAAACGGAGCTGAAAATAACTCCCCAGGCCGTTGCGCATTAGGAATTAGATTAAAATGAGCCCAATTTATTTTTAAATGACCTGGTAATTTGTAGGAAAGATTTAAGCTACTTAAATTTTCATCAGTGGAAAAAGTAGGGGGCTCAGGAAAAAAATCAAGCGCTGGTCACTGCAGTGGGAGAACAGACCCTTTTCCAGCAGCCTCAGAAGTGGTGTTGATGGACTCCTGTTTAAAGATTTAGATTCAAAAAGCAACAAGGGAAAAGAAAGACTTGATTTAATGTAAGTGTAATCTGCTCTAAGGGCCTCAAATAAAGGAGGCTCAACATCAGCACGTAGTTGTATGTNACAAAAATCAGTACTTGGAACTAATTTTCTCATTAGAGTTTGAAATCAAACCCCTAGGATTGTTTTTTTGTTTTTTGTTTTTTGTTTTTTTGAGATACNTTTTTTGCATGAAGGATTCAATTCTTAGTCCACTACAGTAAGGCCACATCAAACTTGTGTGTNCATTGCAAAGTGGAGACAAGGTTGGAACACTGAGGCAGGAGCTTCACTATCACTGCAGAGTCATAGGCACTCCACTGCATTGGATGACCGATGGCATGAACATGCTTGGGGGCAGTGCCCATGAGACTTCTTTCATTTAAAAGAAACGTTTCTGTTATTCACCACCTATCAATGTTTAAACAACCAGCCACAGTACTAACACTGCACACACACAAGCTCAAGTTGAACTCCAGGCCAAAACTTACTAAAACTATTAATGAATGATCCTTTCCCTTCCCTTGGGAGGATGCCATTACCATTCATCTAGTCATGCTATATGCAAATGCACCATCAACTGGCATCACTCTTTACATTCAATACAGTATTATAATATTAAATGATATTAAAAGTCTCTTTATATATACATATACATGTATGTATATATATACATACATATATACATACATATATATATACATATATATACATATATATAAAACTAATCTTCCTTCTCTTATTTAACATCAGCTATTTCTCTGG
>LZPO01067001.1:37005-48671 GCA_001675575.1 Neotoma lepida
AAGAAAAAAAAAATATATATATATATATATATACACACACACATATACATACATACACCATATTAACAATTTATAAACCTTTGGTAAGGTAGAGTTTTAACAATTCATATTGGAGGTAACATTTTTTAACTACTTAGATAAGATTTTTGGTTGGCCTAAAGATGCCTCTGATTAGATATGCTGTGTTATTGGGTTATGTTTATAATGTAATTTTTTCTATATGGATTCTAAGTTTGTTTCTCTTTAACAGTGTACAAAAATGTTCTTAAGGAATAGTATTTAAACATACTTAACCTTTTCTACTTGGCCTTGGTTATAATGTACCTGGTAGCAGATTACTTTTTGATGTTCCTATGAATTGCAAATCTGATTAATCTCAGAAGTCTGAATAGTTGTACTTTTCAAAAGATTTATTATTACTATTTTTATGTATGTATGTATGTGTCTATGTGAATCTGTGTCACATGTGTGCATGCCTAAGGAAGCCAGAAGAGAGTGTTTGATACCTGAAGCTGGAGTTACGGGCAGTGGTGANCTGTCTGACGTTGGTGCTAGGGACTGAATTCAGGTCCTCTGGACAAGCAGCTCACACTCCTAACTGCTGAACTACCTCTGCAGCCCAGCAGTTGTACTTTTTAAACTGCTATCTGTTGAAGTCTTTTAATCATCTCTACAGTTGTTCATTTGTGGCATTTGGCTGTTATATATTGAAATAGTTCTTGTATAGCTTCCAACTACAGTGGTCATAGCAGTAGAGTACTTGTTTGTTTCTATAATTAGCTGTAATGATGTTTTCTAGTTTTTAGTGAAATACAGAAATGATATCACCTGTCCTTTTTTTTTATGCTGTATCTACCTGTTAGAAAACAGATGTACAGAGCAGTTTTTCAGTGGTATTATAAGCAAACATACATGCTATGGGTAGAAGATAGACGAGCCATCTGCATAGATAAGCTGAAAGGAGTCAGCTGGTGAATAAATCATTAAGTGCAAGCTTTGATACTAAGAATTTTTCACCTATTAATCTCTTGAAATATGTGCTTTCCTTCAGCAGCTGAAAATGGGAAGATAACAGTGTGAACTACAGTGTAGTTGATTCCAAGATACATGAAACAAAAGTTAAAATCATTTGTTGTAAACTCCTTTGTCAGTTTTATTCTTAATTTGTAGCTCTGGTGTGACCACTGCTATAAAAATTTCCAAATTCTGTGTTCCCGAGGAATTACTTTTTATCTAGGTAATGCAGGTTAGATAATCAAAAAGAAAATTTTAAGTGCATTTTAGAGTACTTTTGAAGCATATGTATAATGATAAAATGTTGGCAAATACAAAACAAATCCTTCAATAGAAGTGGAAGAATAGGGAAAAACTGACTTAAATAAGAATCAAATTATATTTGTTTCTCAAAAATAATCCCCCCCTTTTTTTTCCTAGAGAAGACACAAGTTATTTTCATAAGGGCATGGACCCAAGCTGTATTCAAATATGTGTCAGCTCAGCTGATTTTACCCTTTCTCTGCTAAAACGGCATGTAAATTAATTCTAAAAGTAATGCACTTGCTTTGGTAAAGTTTAGTGTGTACCTATTAGGTGATAGTGGAATGTGGGTACCAAGCAACAATTCTGAAATTGCCAAAAAGCAAAAGACTAGTGTATTTAATGTACTCCCATCCTCACATCTGTTCTTAAAAAACGTATTTTCATGACATGATGTATAGAAAACTTTGTCCTAATAATTGAAAACATAAGAAAATTCAATATCTAAGCACTTTTTACATTATTTACATGTCACATATTGAAGGATAACTAGTAATGTTTTACCCTTAGTAAACTTAGCAGCTTAGATATGTATCGTCTCATATCTAAGTCAGTTTCTGTGGGCCAGAAATTGAAAAGCAGCCTGGCTATGTGTTTTTTCTTCAAGGCTTCTCCTGAAGTTACAGTCATAGACAGCAGTCTTATGAGGGTTTGACTAGAATCTATTTCTATGTGAAAGAAGACCTCAGTGACTCTTGGCAGGAAGAAGATGATCAGTATTTCACCATGTGCCTCTTGTTGGGCTATTTGAGTGATCTCCTAATGGGGTGTCTGCTTCTCCCAGAGTGAGCTGAGGGAACACAAGGAGAAACTGTAGTTCCTCTTTCCTGATCTTGTATATCACACAGTCACAGTTACCACTTCTTTAGAGACAAGTCACTCAAGAGGGGGTTCTACTATTGAGAACAGTTATTTATTTAAGTGTCAGAGTTTGACCCAGTGTACGCCCCAGCTCCTAGCCTTCTTTCTGTTACCATATTCCATCAGTGAAAAGAGCTTATTTATTCAGCTACTGTTTAAGATTATACATATTATTATTCAGAGTTCTCTAGAGGAACAGAACTTCAAGAATGAATATATATATGGGATTATTGGCTCATAGTCTATGGTCCAGCTAGTCCATTAATAGATGTCTACCAACAGAAGGTTCAAGAATCCAGTAGTTGTTCAGTCCACAAGGCTAGATGTCTTTGCTATACACCAGAATCCCAAAGAAGTAGGCTNTAATGCCAGTGAAGGAATGGACTTGTCACTGAGAGCAAGAACAAGCAGGCAATGAGAGCACACTTCCTTCTTCCATGTCCTTTATATAGGCTGCCAGAAAAGGTGTGACCCAGATTTTGAGGTGGATTTTTCCACCTCAAAAGATCCATATTAGAAGTGAGCATTGCCACTTCAAATGATTTAAGAAAAAATAAAAAAAATCCCTCACAGTTGTACACAACCACTTGGGTTTTAGTTAATTCCTGATATAGTCAAGTTGATAAATATAGTCTCTTAGATAATGTAACAGACAACAGTGTTTTCAAATAAAATAAAACCAGGCCATTGTAAGTTCAGTAGTTTACTGTAGGCATTTTTGCCCCATGCCCATGCTTGTCTTTCTGGGTTTTGTTTGTTTGTTTGTTTGTTTGTTTTTTAAGGTTTGCATAGCTTCTCTGGAGCTAGTGTCACATAACATCTTAGACAAAGTGATGGTATCTGAGCTACTAATGGGTAGATTTCAGACAAATGCNTCCTTGACCCTCTTTACAGCAACACACACTTTTAATTAGAACCACATATAAAAATCTCAAAGTATTTGGAATGAATAGTTATCACAAATAGAACACAGTCATACTAATTCTGGAGGAAAATATCTATTCAGAAAAAATTCAGAGACTAAATACTCCCTGTCTTCTTTAGGAACAAACCCAAAACGTGAATGAATCATTTAATCTTGACCCATAACTGTAATCTTTCTGTGTCCCTTCTCCCTGTTCCAGTTTTCATACTCCAGAGGGGTATGGAAATAGATAGCACTGTCATAGATAGTTGGTTATAGTGGCATCAGATAAAATAGAGAAAACTGGTATAGACAGAGACATTACAGTCCGTATAACACAAGAACTATTATTGAGTAATAAAGAAAAGAGGAACAAGAGAATAAAACCAATTGTAAACTGTTGGAGAGTAAAGGAAGGCTAGGAAAGTGATTTAAATCTCTTAGTCCATAGAATGAAAATATGGAAGAAAGTTTTAAAAGACTAAAACAAAAGATTAGTCCATGTTGGTTAAATAGCGATAATAGGAAAGAAAAAAAGACATCTTTGTGACACTGATAGAAAGAAGTCTTTTAATTAAAATAGTCCAGCTATTATTATGAAGAAGAAAATTTTAATAGCCTGCCACTAAGTACATCCCTTTGAAATACAGAATATCAGCTTACGAAGACAGGATCCCAAATAGTGCACAGAGAAAAAACGTAGTTTTCCTATTGAAGCAGTAGTAAATTGGTTTGATATTTCCCTAACAGGAATAAATATATTAGGAAATAGTACTTTCAGGGTTTACAAAAATGATCTTTAGTTTTAACTGTACTAAATTGTGATAGACTAATGAGGATGTTTTATAACATGCAAAACAAAGTTTGCCTTCCTCATAAATTCTCTGAAATAGTTATTTGAGGGTCTTCTACTAAAGGGAAAAAGGGGAAGCAGGGAGGAAATATGATTCAAAGCAGGTATCTCAGTTCAGTGTACAGTCAGAAGATGCCACAACAGTAACTGGTAATGGGCCTTGAAAATAAGTGCCTTTAGGTCAAGATGGTGAAAGTCTTCCATGAGTTTTGTGTGTTTTTTTTAGACAGTGTCTCACCCTGTAGTTCTTGCTGGTCTTAGTATTGGATGTGTAGGCCAGGCTGGTCTCAAACTCACAGTGATCTGCCTGAGATTAAAAGTGTGCACTACCACATCCAGCTTCAAATATGTTTAAGAGAAGATTTTTACAGCGTAGTACATGAAAATGATTGCTGTTCTGTTTCTACTTCCTTTCCTCTCATCCACATTCCTATCATGCTTTTGAAGACACCATTCTACTAGAGATGCTTTAACAGTATCTCCAGTATTTCTTACCACCTTCTAGTTAGGTTTAGGTCTCGTTATATTTTGCTTTTGGCACCTTTACCACTCTAAAAGGGNTGGGACCTAGGAGAATGGAGCCAGTAAATGAGGTACACTAAAGTCTCATGCAATAGCCAACTTTATTCAGAGCATCAGACTATTCTTGGAGGGTTAAGAGGAGTCACATGAGTAATACAATCACATGGGTAAGCTGCACATGGAGGACAAGCTGTAGACGGCAAAAATGTTTCCTTAGAGGCCTATAAACAATAGCCAGTTGTAATGAATAATTTGAAATAAACTCATTTCTATCTGCTATACCTGGGAGGGGCATGAAAGCATATTCCAAGAATAATTCCTTGTTTTTGAAAAAAACTGAGGTCACAAGACTCTTGTCTTAGTTTCTTGGAATTTTCTCACAAGCACTCAGAAATCTTCTCATTCTTCCCCTCTTTTAAATGCAGAGTATCCAGAGTGGTTTTGATTTGAGATGTTTTAGATAAATATAATTGTTATTTGATGCCTGAGTATCCTATAAGGAAGCAAATTACAAACATAATGAATAATATTAGAACAGTGAAAGCTTTGTGTGTAATATTCTGCCACAAAGAACAGGAATCTGAACTGTCCAGTACTGTTGTTTACATTATCATATTGATCAGAAAAGTCTAGAAAATAGCTTGAAAAGAGACCCATATGACTAGTAGTTCTGGTCTCTTGTAGTACATAAGCCCGTGTTTGCCCTTTAGTAGGAATACACCCTTTAATAACTCTTGGTTCTCTTCTTTACTCTAGGATAAAGGTCTGTGGCATGTATTTATTCTTTAGTTTTATTCTGTACTGTAGTTTTAGGTCAGCAGATACATTCATTCATTTTATACATTGTTATATTCTCAGCTCTGAAAGTAGTGCTTGGAACATGTTAAAACTATAGCCTGTCCTAAGAAGACTGGATAAAGTATTTGTGATNTGAACTTAAATCTGTGATAATTCTTAGAGATTGCCTTGTATTACACAGTTACCTGTGAAGTCAGGTTATTTCAGAGTTTCTTAAAAAAGCAATGTTAGCCGGGCGGTGGTGACGCACGCCTTTAATCCTAGCACTTGGGAGGCAGAGGCAGGCGGATCTCTGTGAGTTCGAGGTCGGCCTGGGCTACTGAGTGAGTTCCAGGAAAGGCGCAAAGCTACACAGAGAAACCCTGTCTCGAAAAAAAAAAAAAAAAAGCAATGTTAATGAGAACCTGTGTTTTTTGACAGCATGGTAAAATTATGATTTTAATACATTCCTTTGATTTGATCCAGATACGTTAGAAGATGGCATGTTCCTCATATTTGTTATTTTTATAAATGAATATAGATATGTGCTCTCTGATGTATGCTACTGTTTAAGTAACATAGTGAGGCATAAAAACCCATTTTCAGAGTGCTTATCTAATAAGTTTGTGTTAATGGTAGAAAATTAGTGGTAGTTTTTGTGCTCAAATATTAAAGTGTTTAAATAAGAAAAAATAAGCTTCTGCTAAACTTAAACCTTCAACATCTATAATAGTAAATGTATTAATTTCAAATATGAGAAATTGGGGTTTTTTGTTATTGTTAAAGTGTTAGTCTTTACTGGTTTAGATTAGGTTCTGGGGTTAAATTATATGGTCATAATTGATAAGGACATCATTACCTGTATACTTCATATATTTTACTTTTCCATTAAGCATTTTTAAGGTAAAGATTATATTTTTAAGCTTAAGAATTTTGCTAATGAGAGCTAAATGAGTCTATGGAAAAGCCAAGATAGCATGGTGTGGTAGACACCAACATAGTTAGGTCACTTTTTTATCACTGTTGCTGTGATAAAACAGTGACTATAAGCAAGGTGGAGGAGGAAAGGGTTTATTTAGCTTACGGGTTACAGTCCATTGCTGAGGGAAAACGAGGCAGGAACTGAGTCAGAATCCATAAAGGAATGCTACTTTCTGTCATACTTTCCACAGCTTGCTTAGTTTGCAATCCAGGACCACCTGCCCAAAGGTGCCTGTGCTCTCCAACATCAATCATTAATCAANGAATTCTCCTAGATATACCCACAGGCCAATCTATTGTAGACAGTTCCTTAATTGAGGCTCCTTTTTCTCAGATGTCTAGGTTTGTGTCTAATTACACAAAAACTAACCAGCAGTGTCATATTTTCCATTCAGTTCTTCAACAGTGTACTTGATTATTTACTTACAAGTTAATTCTGTATATGATTGTTTGGGGTGGTTTTTGTCTATTTGTTCGTTGTTTTTGTCAGATCAAGTTATATTTCTCTAAGTGAATAAAAGGCCAACAGTCTTCACCAGTATTATCAATTTTGCCATTTTTTGTTTTATTCTTTTATTACTAATATTTTGTTCAATGCATTGTTTCTGTGTAGGAACCATTTGCAGCTTATTTACTGTACAAGGAAAAACCAAATCCCATCTGTAATTCTACTGAACTGGGACAGAGACGCTGCCCTATATGTCGCAGTACACTGAAAAAGAACCATCAGGTAAGGAAGATAGGTGTTTCTTTTTCTACATTGAGGACTTCTTTTCTATTTCTGGGTACTTGAATAGAATATTTCAAGCCAGGCATAGTGGCTCACACTTTTAATTCCAGCAATTGGGAGGCACAGGCAGGTGAGTTTCTGTGAGTTCAAGGCCAGCTGGGGCTACATAGAGAGACCTTGTTTCAAAAANAAAACACAGACAAATGAAGAATATTTTTTATATGTGATGTTTATATCCTCTGATAGATGATCTGTCTTTACTCATTTGAAGATATGTGTGTATGAATGTTTTGTCTGCATGTAAATCTGTTTGCCATATGTATGCCTGGTGCTTGTGGCAGTCTGAAGAGGGCATCGGATCCCNCGGAACTGGAGTTACGGGTGGTTGTGAGCNACCATGTAGGTGCTGGGAATTGAACTCAGGTCCTCTGCAAGAGTAGCCAGTGCTCTTAACCACTGAACCATCTCTCCAACCCCTTAATTTCTAACTTAATATAAAACACCCCCTCATTTCTATCATATGTTCCATTTTGGAGGCTGTTCTTTTGGAGGAGTGGTTAAAGATGTTAATTCTTATATTATTGAGACAAGTGATAAAATACGTTTTCCTTTTTTGTAACAAAGTGTCACTGTGTAGCTTAGGCTGTCCTTCAGTTTACCATGTCCTTGCCTTAGTGCTGGGGTTACAGGTATACATCTTTATGCCTGGCTTCTTAACATTTATTTTGATTTTTAAAATAGATAGTGGTTAACATCTCAAGGTTGTTGAAGGGATTAAAAAATAATATAACATTTGATAGCATTTGAGAAATACAAGTTTGTTATTTGTACTTTGAAATGATTGTTTTACTTTATTGCAAAACAAAAATAGAAAACTTTCATTTATTGATTATACTATGTACTGTGAGGAAATACCCTTTTCTTACATAGATTATATAATAGTTGACTAAGCAAATTTAATATATTTGCATATAATACCATACTGTTTAGTAAAAGGTGAATTAATATTCAAGTTGTTTAAATACTGGTGGCTTTTCTTAGCTTAATTTATACTATCCATTTGTAATTTAGAAGATGGAATAGCATGTGTTTGATTTCTTCTGTGATTATTTCCTCTTAGAGAATTTTATCTGACCGTAGGCTTCAGGGCATAACTNTTCAGTTGTTCTTTTCATCCCTACACCATTTCAACAAGACACCTGTTCAGTGGTATATAGTTTAGTAAATAATAGCATATTTGTTGAAGCATGTTTTTCCTCAACTTGTTGCCATAGTAATAGTCATTGCTGACCTTTATTTTAATTCAAATTTTCAGTAATGGATCAAGAATCCAACAAGGCTGCTTGGCCTAAACCAGCAGGAGGATACCAGACTATTACAGGCAGGAGATATGGAAGGAGACATGCATATGTCAGTTTTAAGCCATGTATGACCAGGCATGAAAGAAGCTTAGGTCGGGCTGGTGATGACTATGAAGTATTGGAACTAGATGATGTTCCAAAGGAAAATTCCTCAGGTATGTAACATGTAGTCAACTAAAGGCTATCATCTTAAAATTCATATTCTTTATTATAAATATAGTACATTTTCTATTTGGAAATTTTTATTGAATTTAATAGCAGTACCATATACATTAAATATAGAAGATTCAATATGACCAGTCACTAAGTTAACTAATTGTTATGACAGTGATCACACAACCACATCCATCAGCTGACTGCATTTTTTAATCTCATCTGTATTTGCCTTTATAGCAGAAGTGACTGGATATTACTTTTCCACTAACAAGCCTTACTGTCTTAGTTACAAGACCTAGGGGAGTTTAGGGTTTTGTTCTCAATGCTTTACTTGGGAAGATAGACCACGCCAAGTCTTAAATGTGAACTGAGAGTGTTTTTCCCTGCATATGATATTTAAGTAACTTTTGACTTCCTCTAAATAATTTAGCTTAGCTTATTTATTTTTCATTATTTTGTAAAATATCTGGTAATAGTTATTCAATTAAACCTTCTTAATTATTCAGTGGTTTGAAATGTTATATACAGATTTCTTGTATCATAGTTACATAGTTATGTTTTATAAAACTATGTTTTTTAAGCTAGAAGATTTTATGTATGTATGTATATATGTATAAGTATATTTTTCTGGTTCTAAGTAAACTGGATAATTCTAGAATATTCTCATTGTCATTTGTATATCAGAATCTGAATTGCTAGCTAAGTCATTCCAATAATGAATCTTTTCTATTATAAGATTAAATTTCATTTATTTTATGATTTATGCTTTTGGTTATAACAGATCTCAATATCTTTGTGAAATTAATAATAATAAAAGATAAAATTTAAAATAATTATAGATTTGACTTTCTTCAAGTGTCAGAATTCTAACAAAGTATGGCAAATCGAATCAGTATACTCACTTATTTTTCAGTTGTATCTCTAATACCTAAATTATAAATGTATTAAGAATACATTTTGGGCACAGAAATTTGATGCATGCCTAGAACCTTAGATGTAATTTTTTAATTAACACTAAAATACAATTAAAATCTCATTTCTCATAGATCTATTACATGGGGATAAAATTATATCTGTCATAAGGTTCTTTTGAAAATTTTATAATTAAAAGTTAGAATTGGAAAGTAGTTTGGAGGTTAGATTATTCTGACTGTTTTTGTTTTTCATTATGTAGCTATCCTATTANCTTCTTTTTTTGTCATAGAGAAGATTTTTGATATTGGGACTTAGGTTTAAAAAAACTGTAAAAGAAACACAAGGAGAGAGTAATGAGAGGCTGTCCAGGGGCAGAACTGAGTTCACAGAGTAACCAGTCTGACTGTAGTAAAGTTAGGGAATATAGAAGCAGTTGGCACATTGCATATAGATAATGATTTCCATGGAACTGATATTATATAAAATTTTATCTAAGTTAATCCCTCCTGTTCTTTTTATGAAGGTTCCAGTTCATTGGATCAAGTCCATCCTTCTTTACTCAATGAACCTACATTTGAGAAAAGTGAAACAGAAATTCCCACTTGTGGTCCAGCACTGAATCAAACCGCTGAGAGCAGTCCATCCATTGCCACAGCATGTCCTAGTGAGGAAGTCAGGGAGTCTTTAGAAAGCAATGCGGATCTTCGCAATCACGCTGAGACAGAGTATTCTGCAGCAGTCTGTAAGGTCTCAAGTGTCCAGAATGGAGTTGTGTTGGTTCATACTGACTTGAATGATCCAGACAGCAAACATGATGAGAAGAATGACTATCTTCAACTTTCTGCAGAAGCTGTGGAAGGTGGTAGATGTCAGGAAGTATTAGGCAATCCAGTATTTGAGCTGGAAAATGGAGAGGCAGATGTGTACACTGATCTTTCACCATCTGTTGCCTCTCTCAACTGTGAAATAAGTGATGAGTTTGAAGAGCTAGATTCAGCACCTTTAGATAACAACTCTACTGGTGATGCTGAACTTGTCCATCAGAATGGGCAGGAATTCCAGAGGTCTTCTGAAGATAGTGTTGTTAGAAAGAGGCAACAAGATAATACTGATCAGGGAAGACAGACAGAAAATTCAGCTGAAGATGTAGACTGTGTCCCAGGGCATATTTGTAGTGATCAAAATACTAGTGATAGAGCCAGCCACCATGGAAGTTCTCCTGAGCAGGTCGTAAGGCCCAAAGTTAGAAAAGTGATAAGTTCAAGCCAGGTGGACCAAGAAATTGGTTTTAATAGGCATGAGGCTAAACAAAGAAGTGTTCAGAGATGGAGAGAGGCTTTAGAAGTTGAGGAGTGTAGTTCAGATGACCCTATAATGAAGTATGACGACTGTGATGGAGAACATGATTGTATGTTCTTGACTCCACCTTACTCAAGAGTTGCACGAAGGGAAGCAGAACATAATCGTGCAACATCAGAAAATGGAGCCACAGCTTCAGGAAGGCAAGAAGCTCGGGATAATTCCTTTTGGAACGGCTGTGGAGATTATTACCAACTCTACGACAAAGATGAAGATAGGTAAGCTTCATTCAGTATTTAGTTGATGTGTGTATTGAGCAGGTTCTTTTTTTTTTTAAAAAATAGTGTATATTCATTATACGACAAGGTTCTCACCAGTGTCCATCTTGTGCTTTGCCTGATTGTGTTTTATCCCACCTTTCTACCTTGCTGGTTACCTTTTTCTTTCAGATAGTCCCCCTTCCACTTTCATGTCCAGATTCTGCACGAGAGAAAGCATGCAATGGTTGTCTTCTGGGTCTGACTTGCTTTGCTTTACATGATAATCCCCAGTTCTATCCAGTTCTCTAAAATGCCATAGTTCTTTATGAATGAACAAAAGTACATTGTATATGTACATCACATTTCTTTATCCGTTCGTATGTTGATGGACATCTGGTCTGATTCCTCAATTTGGCTATTGTGAATAGTGTTGCGATAGAGCCAGTGAGATGGCTCAGTGGGTCAAGGTGCTTACTAAGCCAAGCTGAGCCTGGTGATCTGAGTTCAATCCCTGTGTTGCACAAGGTGGAAGGAGAGAATTGATTCCCAGTAGTTGGTCTCTGACCTCCACACATACACTGTGGCACACTTACATCTACATACCTATACATGCACATATAAAATAAATGAGATTTTAAAATTTAAGTAAAATAGTGCTGAAATAAACAAATATACAGGTTGTATATCATATACAGTGATATGCTGACTTAAATTCCTTTGTATATTTATA
>LZPO01067003.1:11918-23978 GCA_001675575.1 Neotoma lepida
CTAAACTTTACTTTCACTGGCAGATTCTTCAAAGTCTTTAAGAATTAGAAATTCCACACTCTTCTTCAAAGAGTTATAAAATTTATCTGCATGTTTGCAAGATTCATCAGGAAGTGATCATTGCAGGTGCAGAGCTGCACCTAGGTCAATACTCTAAAGTGACATAGAAAGAACACACCAGAGTGTGAATGTTGACAAGCACCTATGATCAGACGATTGTAAGGTGTCTGAATTTTATTAAATTAATTCCTATGCACGATATCTTAGAATCTAATATTCTGTAAAATTAAACATTACTGTCTTGTGTCACAATAAACTCAATACATAAATCATTTATGACTTTTTTCAAAATCTGTATGTCTTTATTGTACTTATTCTTTTTAAAGTGTTTTTCTTTTATTTTGTTGAAAATATTCAATTTTGATCATGTATTTTTTCCTCCTCAGTTGCTCCCAGATCTTCCTCACTTCCCTACCCAACATTTTCATNTTCCTCCTCTCTTTCTTTCAAAAGCAAAGAAACAAAAAAACAAAATAATGTTTTCACTGAAATAGAATTATATCATTTGCACCTCTCTTCCTTTCCTTCAGCCCCACCCAGGAGACCCTCCCATGGCCTCCTCACACTCTCAAAGTGACCACCACCACTTTTTCTTTATTATTGTNATGTATGTATATGTTTGTGTATTTACATATGTGTATTCACAAATATATATAAATGCAAACTGCTGAATCTATGTTTGTTGTGTGTTTATGGTTTTCAGGCTGACCACTCTGCAGTGGACAATCAGTCAAAGGACTCATCCACAGAAGAGGCTAATTATTTTCCCAGAAGTCATTAGCTGCCTGTATTTCTTTATCTAGGGGAGGGAGCCCACCCCCCCCACCCATGACCCTTTTTATATGTCCATTGATACTGTCTTTGTCCTGGCCTTGTCTATGTAGCCATTTCTAGGAGAAACTACTTCACAGCAGACTTCCTGACATTCTAACTCTTACAGTCTTTCTGCCCTCNTCTTTCAAAGCCTTCCCTGAGCCATAGATGCAGGAGCTATGATGACGATGTACCTATTGGACCCGAGCTCCCCACAATTCACTCTCTGCATCGTGTCCAGCTTAGTTTTCTTCATTTGCCTCAATTTGCTATAAAGAGAGGCTTTTTTGATGAAAGATGGTTGCTCCACTCATCTGTGAGTATAAGGATAAGATTTAGAATGTAGTAAGGAATTACAATGGCCTAGCAAAGTGACAGGAGTAGATTCTTTTCTATGACTCATGAGCTCACTAGCCCTGGATATCTGGCTAAGTTTCCAGTACCAGGCATGATTCCCTTCCTGTTGAATGGGACCAAAGTCCATTTAACAATTTTTGGTTGTTATTGACAGTTAAGTCCCACTTACTGCACCTTTATGTCTATCTTGTATGTGGGAAATTGTCATGGTTCATTGGTATTTCAGCTCCGTGGGCCTGTTTAATCGTTTCCCTCCCACAGCAGCATGAACAGTATTTTCTGGAGCCGTGGAATCCAGGCTTCAGAAAACATGCTTTTGTGTCAGATCCAGCTGGAATCCTCCAGGCCCTGTGTCCTAAGTGTATGGTCTGTTCAGCAATAGGGGCCCACCCTCAACCCTTGGGAGGCAACCAAGGACTCCCTCTAGAATCTGTATTGTTGGGGGTCACTTGGAATACCCTGGATAACCATTCAAAAGGAAGTTTCTCATGGCTGGACCCTGGAATATGTGTGTGTGTGTGTGTGTGTGTGTGTGTGTGTGTGTGTGTGTGTGTGTTTAATGAAATTATGCCACTTGGGCTGACAGTGTTCCCACAGGAGCCAATGATTATCTAACAAAAAAGCAGTACTACACATGAGAAACCCCATTATGAATTGTTGATGATGGTTGTCCAAAGAGCTCTCAAAACAATATAGGCTATTGCTCTTACCCTTGGTCGCCATTCAAGGTTGATTCCCTCCTGCCTTTAGACACAGATTGTTCAAGATGTCCAATGCTTCTAAGTAGAAACTGGAATCAGTAAATTACCTTGGCTGCAGTCACTGAGAAGCCCCTTTACTCTTCACACTGGTAGTTCATCCTCACACCACACTTTTTTTTTTAATGTAGAAGGAACTACTTTGCTTCTAAATATTTTTAGTGAATAGTAATAATTCACAAACACTTGAGTCAAATGAGTTCACATAGACCTCACCTCTTCACTTTGACAAATCGGAAGAGACAGAATAAAGAATTAACATTCAAGGGATCCCCACGTTCAGACTTGCTACAATCCAGATAACAGCCACAACAATCCCACCCATTTTCTTTCCCAAACACAGCCTCAATCTTCTTCCAGAACAAAACAACAGCTGCTTACACTCACATACACAGTAACTCTCTTTGCTTGAGTTAGTCTGTCTTTCTACACTACCTTGCTGACTGGTGCACATTTCCCCAAATTTACTGACAAAGCTAGTGTTCTCCCTCAGCTTAAACAGATATGCTCTCCTTTTTAATGTAATAGATCTCTTCTTTGATCAATATTAACNAATATTTCAAGGCTTTCTGTCCCACAATTTCTCTATGTTTCCTTCAGAACAGTTATCAAAAACNGTATAGTATTTTTATTTTGTTTTTTATTCTCTCTTCCTAGGATNTAAGTATGTAGGCAAAAATCACGTCTGNCTGGAAATTCCATTGTATCTCTAGTATTTAACACATTATTGGATTCACAGAGAACTCTAAATATGCCTTGTGTTGTCAAACGCTGTGTTGTTTTCATGTGTTAATGCTGTGAAACTCATAGCAGATTTTAATAAAACTAAAGCTTAAAATGGCTATCTTAAAGAAACTACTAGGAACCAAACACTTTACTTCAGATGTGTTATTTCTTATAAACCATATAATGTAGATAATGTATCATAGGTGAGGAAAGTAAGCTGCGGGGAAATGAGGTATGTTTTTGAAATTTTAGCTGCTAATGGCGGAGTTAAACTTTAATCCCCTTCCTATCTGATTCTGAACTTGGATCTGCAGAGCGTGCCATGATGCCCTAGGGTAAGCACTTTTGATTTGCAGATAGTTTTAGATAATCTTTATAAACCTTGCAATTAAAATTCTTTGAACTCCAGTGAGCCCCTCTGCCCTGTTTCTCCATGTGCTGTAATGCCAAGTAGGAAACAACGGATTCCTGGCAGGAATATTGCATTCATGTTATTTGTGTTTCGATTTCCATGTCACNAAACTGTCTAGAATTATGATTATATATTGCCTTGCTTAAAGACATCTCATCTCCATAAATCCTAGTCCTGAATTACTGGAGTATAATCAGTTTGAAGATNTCACATTTAATACATATAAAACTGATGCTTTCCTGGATTTCTGAGTCACTGAAATTGAGTGGGATACCTGTTTCTAATATTTTGGGAAAGAATGCATGACGAGAAAAAGCATAACCATGGCATATAATAACAGGATGGGATTTAAGCTGTTCTACAGTCAGCATGTTTAATGTTTAGAGTCAGAAGTCAAGGTCCCAAGCAGTTCCACAGTCGGCACAATGTCAAGCAGTTTACTAATGGCACAGCCAACCTCATGCACNTCACTTTAGGCTATAGCATAAACACTGTGAGTTCCTGGGCTTTCTAGTAGCAGAGTTAGTGGCTTGGCAACCAGTTTCTAGCTCACAATGAGTTCAGAGATTCCCGAAAGGAAATGCAGAAAGGAGAGAGTATTACCTTTTATGAAATAATATGTAACCATTAGAGTATCCTGGGAAAGGGCATCCCCAGTGACAGGAAGAATTCCTGACTGCATCTTCTTCTTGCAGGCTGTACAAGCTACCTGTGCAGATTCACCTGCCCATAATGGAACTCAGCAGTACAACAGGTAATGAGACACAGCTCAACGGACTGACAATACACTTTTTTAAAATAAGACAAAAACTAATTAAAATTTCCAAGAGGCAAATAACAAGAACAGCTGTTTGTCTTTCCATGATTTGAATATCTAATCTTGCATAAAGAAAAGCAGCTAAATGAATGTCTCTGGTNTCACNGTTGCCTATANAACATCACATTTTCCTTACTACAAATGTCATCATATAAAAAGGTAGATGGCTATTTATTGTAGACATCGGTGAGTCCTTCGCCATGTTCACTGGGGCTACAGGCTACACAGGACTCTTCTCCTTCCAAATTTTCATTTTGTAGTTCATGCATCTCCACTATTGAATATCATCAAAGGTTCCATTCTAATGGAATGGTCAACTAGTTCAGCATAAAAAAAAAGATTTTGAAGAACTGCTTGTCCCTATCTACCTAAAATTTTAAACATATAAACCCTATGATCCAACAACTTTACTTGATATCTACCCTAAGGGGGTAAAACTCACACATATACAAAGAGAGATATGATAAGAAAATNCAATACTATATGGATCATTAGAAGTAACTATGTTTTCAGAATTGGAGAATCTGATGAATTCATTTTTGTCCTATGAAAAGCAAAGTAGCAATTAAAAGCAATTTGGTTAATTAAGATGGAAAAATAGAACCACAGTCTCTAAGACTCTTATCCAGACTGGATGAGGATGAGGTGCAGATGGAAGGGAAAGCACACTAACATTTACAAAACAAAGGGAAAACAGCTAAAAGGAAAATGAATGTGATGCTGAGCAGATTTTATAACTGCCTTAGATGTTGTGAAAAAAGAGAACATTACTATGTTCAGTCAGTGAACTATCAACTCAGAGCATACAGAGAAATCTATAAACTCCCAAACACATCTTTATAAAGCAATTAGAGAGTAAGCTATGCCCCCAAACAACACACAGTGGTATTCGATTGTAAAGGCAGTATAGTGAGAAAGGGCTGACCACACTATAAAATAATCTACGCTAAAATCACAGCCAACATAGGGAAGGAGTGGTACCCAAGACCTGAGATGGGTACAATGTGGTGGGTATATTTAAAATGTTATGTAACATGAAAGCCTGGGTTTGCTAGAAATTACCCATNTCATTGCTGATACTAGATGACTAGAGACTATAGACACTCTTCTCCATGCCTTCTTAAGTTGACAAGTTACCTCCCTTCATTAATTCTTGAATCAGATGCCTGTATAAACAGGGAAAGAGAATTGCTGCTTTGGAAAAAACTAACATATTTGCCCAAAGTACTGAATATCTCAGGCAATATGGATGCCTCAAAGAGATTATATGAGACCAGAAACCTGCTTGCTACAATCTTGGCAGAGACCTGAGGCTACTCCTTCCATTAAAGAAAGTGGGCTGGTACCAGTTATTGTTTAAACATAAAATGCTCCACATAGGCTGACATGCTGAACTCCTAGTGGAAACTTTAGTAGTAGGAGCTATTAGGAGAAATTAAGTCTCTACTTGTCTCTGTTTCCTATCGATCTTGAAATTAAAAGCTTTCTGTGCCACATGGAACTGTTGCCATGATAGACTGCCTCAACACAACCAAACAATAAGAGAGTCAAGAACTGTGGAATGAATTCTCNAAAATGGTTCTTGAGTTGTTCTCTCAGANAGTTTGGTCTCTGCTGTGTATCTACAAAAGTAGTCAACACAAAACCATTATCACTGAAGACAGCTCAAAGGCAACTGTCTGCTGTAGCCCAAGATAGATGAGAACAAGTCTGACCGGGAAGCTCACTGCTCTGGTAGGGTTTTAAATTAGCAAAAGTCAGTGTTGAGATTAAATAGCACAATAAAGTAGATGTGATTTTCATAAGCAATAGCACAGCAGCAACCAAAGACTTTAAGTTGAAACCTGTGACAGTGGATGGCATTTCTAGGAGGTGTCATTGACTTCTACAACTGTCAAAGAACTGTAAATCAGAAGGCTTTCTTTGTCAGTGGTATAGAATCATGATCCCTCATCAACCCAGATTTGAGTTGGGTCATCTAACACACTGACTTCCACCTAGTGAGACCCTGGGCAGNGGACTCTGTTCACCTGTTTGGGACTTCTGACTCATAGAAACCCTAGGTCAATAGATAGTTTTGGAAGCTGCTAGAACTTTGAAATTTTGTAATGCTTTAACAGAAAACAAATATACTGAGCCAGTGCATACTTGATTGAACAATCAACAGTTGATTTCACTGGTCTATAAGTTTTTCGTGGAGACCGACCAGAAGCAGGAGAAAGCCTGGAAGNTGGTCCAGGCTCTGATGTTACCCATCTGTTTATTTCAACCATGTGATACAGCCAATTAAATGGTACTGGGAAGAAGATATAGGAGAATTAGGGAAAGAAAACATGATCGAAACGTATTGTATAATTTTTTTCAATGAAGCAACTGTGGAAAGTTTAAACTATGTACTGTCCATCACTGAGCAGTCCCCTCAAAGGGATGAAGCTCTTTCAGAATATAAGGGAAGGCTGTAACCTCTGCAGCAGAAGATACTTGCTGTCTGAATAATAGTTTGTGTTACACTGTTGAGTCTCAAAAGAGACTGTCCAATTAAAGAATATTAAATTGCTTTTAAGACCAGAGTTGTCAAGTGAGTTGAGTATTATTATTCCCCATGTGACACTGTCAAATAAACTCAGTTAAAATATTAGTAAGAACTTCATGGAAATAGTATAATTTAGGATTATATCTAAGCAGACATAGATAATGTCTACAAAAAGTTGGATCAAAATATATTATTATCTCTTTTTCTATACTGAGGCATCTTCCTTGGTTCACATAGCCTTGCAAGAGAAACTCAAGGTTGACAAAAAGTATCATTTTATAGCCTTGCTTCAGAAATAACACAGAAGGACAGTAAAGGTCAAGGTAGATAGAAATTCTTCCCACAAGACTTCAAATAGNATACGGGCAAGACTTGCTTATGAACATAAATGGGAAGCTGTATCAGTCACAGGCTAAGACAGGAACAGTAAGACAGATGTTGACCCTTCAGGAGTGAAGTTTGCTTACTTTTCAGATGAGTGATCAAGATCAACATGGTGACTGAAAGTCAGGGGCACCAACCTTGGGTGGGAGAAACAGGGCATGAAGCATACTTACCACAGTCCTGGGACTAACTTAAGCAGNTGGGATGATTGTATGTTTTAATGTACTTCCTGCTCTATGTCAGTTTGTATACTATAGTCAGCTGTTCCTACCAAGTGTCAGGAGAAGAATATGCACTANGGAGTATGGGTGAAACAAAAATAATCTTGATGCCGTGCCCACATCTCTCCAGCCCATCTCTGGGTTTACCACAGAAGATCATTTTCCTACCTGCTAGGATATTCCACTGTTGACACCTGTCTCTGCATGGAGACTTTCCCTAGTGCCNTAGCAGTTTTTTCAATTCAAGTACATGGCAACACAAGATTTTAGGAGATACANTGCCTCCAGTGGCACCACTCAACTCATGAGGGATGAGTCAGTGAATAAATACCTCCATGTGGCAAATATTGGTGAGATTATTCCTACGTGGTCCCTGGATCCCNANAGCATTTTCTTCCCAAGAACAAAGACATTTATACCCTTAAACTGACACACACCCTTGAAAACAGTGTACTGTTGAACTTGTTGACTATTAGGTGTGTCTCTGTAAGTTTTTCCTAAATTATGGGATTATTGTATTCATAAGCCATTGCTGTACATGACACATTATTATTATAAATTCTAACTATCTGCAAAAGATGTAATTCTTGGCATATCTGTATTTTATTTACATGCTAGACAACAAACCCTTGAGGCTTTTGACTTGGTTCATTTAATGTTGTTTTTTTTTAAACAATGACCAAGGAACTTTACAGANTTTCAGTAAAATCTACTGAAAACAAACAAACCAAAAAATGGAGAAATGAGTCTGACAATATTTTTCCTCCTCAGGAAACAATAAATTATAAGATATATAAGCAGAAGTATGATATGTGTATAAATTTATGATCTCTAGATGGATGAAAAGCCCCTAGGTTAATAATTGTAGCAGACATCAATAGCAAAACTAAAAAATGTATGAAGAGAAAAGGGGATTTTTTGGCTCAGAGTTTTGAAGCTCTGGTTTAAGAATGACTAGCCTTTGCTAAGCCAGCATATTGAGGCAGGGCTGTGGAGCTGAGTAAATCTGCTTCCATCACAAGCCATGGAGAGGGGCGGGGAAGCCATGGAGTTTCAAAGTGGCTACATAACCCACTTTGAAAACACATCCCCACCAAGCTATGACTTCCTACCCACCCTGTTGTGGAATACACTTGCTTTACACTGTGAAGATGTGTCTTTGCCAAGGTACCTCCTGGTTGGTTTAATAAAGACCTAAATGGCCAATAGCTAGGCAGGAAGGGGTTAGAAGGGACTTCTGGGCAAAGAGAGAGAAAGAGGAAATGAATCTAGGCACAAGAGAGATCCCAGAGGACATGGAGAGGAAACAGTAGGTGCAAGATGGAAGAGAGGTAAAAAGTTATAAAGCAAAATATAGATTAATATAAATGGGTTAATTTAAGTTATAAAAGCTAGTGGGACAAGCCTAAGCTATAGGCCAAGCTTTCATAATTAATAATAAGTCTCAGTATCANTTTTTGTGAACTGTCTGTCTAAAGAAAAATCCATCTACACAGCCCACTTACTGCAGATTCTCCCATTCTCCAATAGTGCTACCCTGAGTCCATGGGTTCAGGGGAGACAATTAAAATCCAAACCCCAGCAGCATCTGTAAAAATAACAGCAAATTTTCAAAGGAGTAACAAGACAGATGGACAGAATTTTAGGATTCTGTAGGCAGCACACACAGTGGGGTCACCAATGGAGATAGAGATTCTGCAGTGAAGCTTGTTCCTATAATCCCTCAGTGCCATCTCAAGGCTGTTGAGGGTTGACAACTGTCTTCAGTAGTCAATCTTTGCTTTCCCTGAAGATGAGGATNGGTTNGAGAACTTTTGTCTCTGTTAATCTATATCCTACTTTTAGACAAATAAAAGGATGGCAGAGAACCTTGTTCCTGAATCTTGTTCCTTTTAATTTTCGTCAGCACTGTAGGCCTTCAGATTTTTGGAGAGACATCTTTTAATCCTACAGTAGTCAACAGTACCTCCTTAATGTGAGTTTATTGCCTGGGTGAAATGAGGTGTTACCCTTTTCAATGGTCCCTTCAAATCCATTGCCTTGTAAGTATGAACCTTTTTTTTCAAACAAAAGCATTTAAGAATGATATTTGGAATAGGAAGTGGGATTTTTACCACATGCCAACAGACTGAGTCTCCAGAATACTTTTCTTGTGTAAATCAAAAAAAGGCAATTTGANAATACAAGTAGGGACAAAAAGAGTATTTAGAATTATGGTGGTCAAAAGACCACNATAAAAATAAACAATGGAGAGGTACATACAAAAACCAAGCTTGTACTGAAAGTAAATAACAGGCTTTTAATATAAAGATTCACAAGAANTCGCACCCACCCTCTAGTATCCCAGCCTTGGCATTTAACATTCAGATATTAGATTCATCAATTACAAGATATTTAATATTAAATTATGCACTATTCCTAAGCCTTGGCTTTACTTACATCTTTAAAATGGGAATAATAGTATNCAACTCATAGGGCCAATATGATGATGATGAAATAATTTATTCATTTTTCATGACCATTAAAATGTTATGCAAATACTAGAAATTATTATTTTAGAATATCCATCTGTAGGCATAGAAAACAATAACCACTTGTTTAAAAATTGCCATAATATAAAACTGACATTGTGAATCCCCATTTTTAATTATCCAAGCATTCCTAAGAAGGAAGAGCTGTTCTAAGATCTTAGCAACAAGTGTGCTCTGTCAATACCATTGTTAGGTATATACTTGTCTGTTCAACCTAGAACAGTGGACCTTAACCTGTGGGTCATGAATGACCTTTTCACAGGGGTCACCTAAAGCCATTGGAAAACACAGATGTTTACTTTGTAATTCATTACAGTAGCAAAATTACAGTTATGAAGTAGCAATGAAAATAATTGTATGGTTAGGATCACTACAACATGAGGAACTATATTAAAGGGTCACTGCATTAGGAAGGTTGAGAATCATTGAACTAGAATTACACTTTTGCCACCACGCATTAGCTAGTAGGTAATAGAGAATGAATTTGGAGGAAAAAGAAAAACACAGAATGAACCAAGCGTGAAAGGAAAATAACCCATCTGAACAAAGACGTAATATGTGGCCTTTATCTGGAAATGATTTCATGTCTCTCTGGCCTTTCCCATTAAATAAAATGCAGCTGTATTTTACGTTTTATTTTATTGGACGCTATATGCTAATAACCTATTAAACCAGAAAGGTCCAAGGAAAGAAAAATCACCCAAAACTCAAAATGGAACATAACAAAGCCTGTCTCTTATACACATCTAGATGTGTATAAGAGACAGGCATGGAAAGGAAGGTCAAATGCTACAGTCTGAATGGTAAATAAGGCAAAGGATAGGACTAGCTTTTAACAGAGAAAAAAAATTGTTTGCCTTAAAAAAAAAATCACTTTAAAAATGTGTGGCCAAACCACACAGCAGGCTGCAGTTTTGTCTTCTAGTGTTCAATAACGTGATCCTCCGGTCCTTGTTAGTTTCTTTTCTTCCAGTTTATAATGCTGAGGGGCTTGGTACCTGTCTCTTATACACATCTAGATGTGTATAAGAGACAGCCTCCGGTCCTTGTTGGGTTTCTTTTCTTCCCGTTTATAATGCTGAGGGGCTTGGTACACGGCTGTCTATCATTATAAAATCAATCCTGAAACAATTGCTTTCATCTCATCAAAGAATTTTCCAGAACAGATTGAGACTTTTACAATGGTTAAATTACCTAACACTTGTAATTTTTGCATAATAAAAAAAGAACTGTTCCACAAGATTGAACTTATACCTGACACCTGGGCCAAGAACCTGTGGCTAAACAGGTCATAGGCCTTAGGGGCCTATAGCTGTAGGCCTACTACAACTATTCTGCTAAACGGACACAGTATTAAACCTGCTCTCAAGGACTTACTGTTATCCCATAGATTAATGCATCTACCAACCCTCATCAGGGAAGTGTCTGTTTTCAGAAGGCATGGATATAACCCAGAGACCCACAGCTGGTCAANGTNCTCTGNGGTCATGGCAGAAGTGGGAGCAGAAAGAATGTAAGANCCAGAGATAATGATGACTATAAGNAAATAGTGTCTTCTGGACACAGCAGGATAGATGCACANGTCCCCCTCCAGCACATGGACACTTCCCTTATCCCATGTACTCATGCTGTATATGCCATCTGCTCATTGGTCACTGAGGAGCCACCTCAATATTGTTAGGATTGGTTAGCTTTAGGAAGACTGACCAAAGGGCCCCCATCAGGCCTTAATGAACAATAGGTGGTAGTGGATGACTCTAGCTCAGTTGGTATGCCCCTTTCCTGGAAGCGCTCCTGGTAGAAGCACAGGGAAGGAGAGATGGATGACCCTGCCTGTTGGAAAGTATGTGCTTCTGAGAGTTCAGTGGTTAAATTGCTTACCGTGAAAGCGTGAGAACTCAAGCTTGGATTCCTAGCACCCACATAAAGAGCAGTATTTGGCAGTATGTGTCTACAATCGCAGTTCTCAGGAACTGAAGGATCTGGGGGCTCGCTCTAGTCAGTGAGCTGAAACAGGAAGTTACAGATTCAGTGAGAGATCCCTTCTAGAAGTAAGAAGGGAGGGACAGAGGATGAAAGAAACAGCAGATGCTNTCCATTGTGAACCTCCTGCCTCAATGTACACATCTGCACACACACANACATATANGCACAAAACAATCTATTTCTGTGTCCNTGCTTGGTTAAAACTACCGAGTNCTTGCTCTCCCATGCCTTGTCTGAACTCTCATCTTTCAAGAGCAGAAGAACCAAGACTGTTGCTCATATCAAGACTAGCAAGACCAGGGGAAGCAGGACCTGTCCCCCATGACAAAAAAAAGTCAAACATTAAGGCATCACAGTGCTTATGTCCAAGCAACCCTTATGTCACTATGAGGCACTGTGTTTCAAAGCTGCCATTCATGCCTTCATCTCCTGTAGGCACTGCATGTCACACCATCACCAAAA
>LZPO01067003.1:38398-48521 GCA_001675575.1 Neotoma lepida
TGTCCCACACAGGGCTATAGTGATGCTCTACACAGGGCTATAGTGATGTTCCACACAGGGCTATAGTGATGTCCCACACAGGGCTATAGTGATGTTCCACACAGGGCTAGAAAATAAACACTCATAACAGGAAATCCAATTTTTCCAGCTCCTTATTAAGGACAAAAATATAACCTGACTCGGTGGTTGCAAACTTCATTCTCAAAAGCTCTTTGCCTTTTAAAACTTAAGATCCTGAGCTCCAAATGATATTGCCATACCCATAGATCTGTGCACTGCTCAGCCCTCACCAGAGAAGCTTCTTCTTGCAATGATAATAATTAACAAAGAGACCCACAACTGGATAATTTACAAATAGTGAGAAACCATGGAGAACTCTGTCTTAAATGGGACGTTTTCATCAAACTCCTTCCCACAAGGCACTGGGATCAATGCAGAAGAGGAGGCAGGAAGATTGTAAGAGCAGAGGTGGTGATGACTCCAAGTAGATAGCCAGTGTCGTCCAGACACATGAGGGCACATATAACTTCACAAATACTGTAGACAGCACACACAAGACCTCCGCAGTCTCAATCCGGACAAAATCCCAGCAAGGAGACAGGAAGGTAGGGGCAAAGTTGCACCCCTAATCAAGGAGCTATTTTCAATGGATACCTGCTGGGAAAGACAAAACCAGTTTTCTCCAATGACATGTCACTGCGTATGTCAACCACAGTCTTGGGCAGGCCTCATGCTGAGAAGTAGTTGGCCANTGCAAATCTGACTGCAGTGTATCACATGCTCTCTCATTTGTTGTGGTTCAGTGTTATGTCTTCTTTGTTTTCATTTTTGTCTTCTAGGACTTTCGTTTTGTTTTTGAGAGAGGAAAAGAAAACATGAAGCTGTGAAGATGGATGGAGGAGGGTTTGGGAGGATTTGGGGAGAAAAGAACAGGATCAAACTATATTTTATGAAAAACTATAATAATAATACTAATATCAGCCAAGTGTGGTGGCACATGTTTTTAATCCTAGCACTGGGGAGGCAGAGGCAGGTGGATCTCTGTGAGTTCAAGGACAGCCTGGTCTACAAAGTGAGTTCCAGGACAGTCAAAGCTACACAGTGAAACGCTGTCTCAAAACAGCAGCAGCAACAACAAAAAGCCTTAAAACCCTCAGAACATTTTTGCTTGCAAGGACCCTGTCTACTGAGGCACACTGCAGTAGACATTGAAAATAAAGTGGCTTTGAATCTTCACAAAACTTTAGTGAGCAAGGTGATAAGCTTTCTACTTTGCAACTCAAGGAACTTTTAAGAAGACAATTGGATTGTCATGTATCTGTCCTCTGTAAAGCCATATGTCACGTGGCCTCTAGGAAATGTTACTATAGAACCAGAGAAAAGAAGAGAAAAGTTAACAGGTACTGTAAGGAGAAAAGTCTGGCCTTATAGACATCTTGGAAGGTGCCAGGAACCCAAAGGAGTGCCCAGGATACACACTAAGAGCTAGTCAACTAAAAAGTATTATGTGTCATTCATATGCATGTACATGTATACACACACTTGTATGTATTCACACTCACATATATTGATATGCTATAAATAGATATGCCCTGCTGAGGTTAATAGTTCACTAAACTATAAATAGCTTATTTCACAGTGCTAGTTCAACATTCTACATTTGATTGTTCATTTCTTTCAAGTATACAAAATCTGTAGTGGACAGCAGCACACCAGAGGTAAAAGGGATAAAGAGATCATACACTAAACAGAAACTAAAGGAAATGCTGTCCTCACCACCAGTGCTCTGTGTCGTCATAATGGAGTGGATGAAGTGAGCAGCTTCTTGTCTCACAGATAAGAGGAATGGGTACACAGAGAGAGGGGTAGGTGACTCATCCAAGTTCCATAGCTAATCTGTGGCAGTGTTGGACCAGCTCCAGGCCCCAGCTGCTCTGGAGTTCTTACTATGTCAACTCACAGAACTAAAGCACAGGGCTGAAAAATCAAACCGTACTCAGTGAGGACTGAGTGCTGCCTGATGTGTTTCCTTGTTATTCTTCAGGCTGCCAAGCAGCTGTTTGAGTATGTATATGGAGTTCCATTTTATTGTGCTACATGTCCTAACATTTTAAACGTTTAAGTACGTCTTGTGGTCTTAATTTTTCTTACATGTAAGAGGTACATGAAAATATTGTGAAGGACTAGCCATTTTTAAAATCCCATCATGTTCAGTAAATATGTAACGGTACTTCCTATTATGTAAGGCAGCTTAGCTGTGGTTCTTAGTTATGCTGTAGAGAATGCTACAGAATAAAGCCTTAATCTATGTCCATACAGATTTTTAGATGTCGTATTAAAAGGGCCTCTAGAGCCGGGCGGTGGTGGCGCACGCCTTTAATCCCAGCACTCGGGAGGCAGAGGCAGGCAGATCTCTGTGAGTTCGAGGCCAGCCTGGGCTACCAAGTGAGTTCTAGGAAAGGCACCAAAGCTACACAGAGAAACCCTGTCTCAAAAAACAAAAAACAAACAAACAAAAAAGGGCCTCTAGATAAAAATCACATTAATAATTTTCAGAACCTGGACATTACCTATATTTAAGGTATGGATACAAAGGTTTTTTTTTTTCCTTCAGAGTTTCAATGTGCACTGGCTTTTTCTAAAGGTCAACTATCCTACAAAGGAGGAATGTAGCTACTTTCATCCAAAAGTTTACCAAGAATGGCCTCTTGTTTCAGAAAATCATGTGGAATGACTATGATTCCATAGCAGCCTATGCTCATAGCTATCATATCCATGTTGACACACAGTGACATTCTGGCACATTGGTGAACATCCAACCACTTCAGAAAATCTCCTACCATGTTGACACATACAACTTTACGTCCATATTGATATAGTTTTTTGATTATAAATAACTTTTCTCTCCCCCCTCAATATTACAATGTTTCTTCTTGGTGTGTATGATACGTGTGTTAAGTAGGAAGTTAGTAGTTTATATAATGTGGTTTTATTTGTAGAACAGTACAGGACTTCCCAGATACATATAATTTAAATATAGTGCTGTATCTGATAAAAATCAAGAAACATTGGATTGCTATCTCCCAAAAATAAAACTATTTTCTTCTCTCAAATGTTTAGAGTTGTTATTTATAGACAATCCAATTACAATCCTTCCTGGAAAATTATGGTCTCCCTTTTGTGCGAATTCACTGTAGGGTTTGATGTGTAGAGGTGAGTCTTTTGGGGTTTTGCTTTCAGTTTTTGTCTTGTTTTGATGTGGATGGCATCTCAGGTTGAAGTCTTAGTGGTTTCCCAAATGTATGCAGCATTTAGTTTCTCTACAGTCAAAATACTGCCATCAGTTCCCCAGCACACTTGCCACTGGAACCACCACATGAAAGCATACATCCTGTCTACTTACCCCACTTTTAACTGGAGGGATGGTATGACTGAAAGCATTATAGATTAGATTAGGAAAGCTAGAGCTTTGACTGCTGACCAAACGCTCCTTCGAATATCCTTCCTTGCAATTTGTGTCATAGGTTTGATTTTTTTTTAATCAGTGTTCTTCCCAAACATGAATGCTCCTCATTTGCAATTATATACCAAAAACTTCGTTTTGTTGACAAACCTGTGTCATTCAACAAAATTGAATATGAGTAATTGGAAGTCTGAAAATCCAAATGAAGTTTTGGTGAGGTGTTCCACACAGTAGACACTGACAATGCAAATATTGCTACTTACGCATCGTTTTCATTGGCTGCTTCCCTGAGCCAGACAAGTAGGTTCTGACATACTTTCCCAGCTCTCCAGAGTCAAGACGTATTTTTGAAAATTGAAAATAAAAATGACTTTTTACACATACATCACTTCTTCACCTCTGGAAGATGCTGCCTTTTTAAAACTTACTATGTGAAGACATTGAATCAATACAACCTTCATGCCTGGGTACTGGATTGCTCGATTATATGAAGGAGAAAAAATACAGTGCTGGGAATATCATTTACTTCTCCAGCTCCGACAGTTTTGCAGCAATGGTCCATTAACAGCATGCACCTCTCATGAGAAGTAAGTCCTGTACTGATGATAACAATCGATTTCTTTGCTTAATTTCCTGGTAGCACACTCTACAATAAACCCAAACACAGAGGTCCTTGGAATTCTGGATTCTACCACGTCTTTGAAAAGGATTGTATTTAATGATCTAACTTGAGTGACATTTTTCTCTTAAAACATTGCAGATTTAAAAATACAATGGGGTGGATTACTCTCATTTTACTTGTGTTTTAGTAAATGATTTATAAGCATCTCAAATTATTAATAATGTGGCACACATTCATTTTCATTTCAACTTGGGCTAATACCCTTTTACAATCAATTATAATGCATACCAGATTAAAAAGCGTGATATGTATCATGTATCATGTACATCTGTATTCTGGATTTCAACTTTTAGGTGCTAACAACTGCTTTGAATGAATACACTGCTCTTGTCCTAATCAAACACTTTGTTCTGCTTTCAGTTCTAAGCAGTAGAACAGATTGATTGATGATATCTTAAAATATGTTTTCTTTTAATTTTTTTAAAGCTTTATTTATTATGTATACAGAAGAGGGCGCCAGATCTCATGACAGATGGTTGTGAGCCACCATGTGGTTGCTAGGAATTGAACTCAGGACCTCTGGAAGAACAGTCAGTGCTCTTAACCTCTGAGCCACCTCTCCAGTCCCTTAAAATATGTTTTTAAGGTGAATACACACAACAGTGTCAACAGATAATCCAACTGACCATCTCTCTCAATAGAGTGTAAAAAATAAAATCTCAGTGAATGAAGTAAGTTTAAATCCTGATTTCAGGGCCCTGAATCCAAGTCTTGACTCATTCACTTTCTCACTAGGTCATGTTGGCCATTGCATTTCATATTTCAGCTTGTCTATTTTAACAGTGATTAATGATATATATCCTATTTCAAATGGTATTTTGCATCATAAGGAAACTCAGATGGTTTTCAACCACAAGATGATGACGACCAGCGTTTTCTGATTTCTGGAATTCTGAGTCAACCAGTGTACTTAGAACTAAGTAGCCAGGATTGCATGAACCTATATAGAACACTGCAAACAAATTAAAGTCACTTTACATCACTATCCTGACATTAAAGAATAGGCTGTGTGGCTCTCTAGAGTACAGCAAGTCCCATATTCCAAGTTATTGTATTTGCTCTGCCAGAGCAAGGACCAAAGAATAGGTGTCTTCTACCAAGTACTGTGATTTTATTAAAATGTCCTCTGTAATACTATAGCTAGACTAATTTATTAGGGATTACAGGCAAATATAGAGTCATCAACCACATAAATATGATATAATAATTAATTAGAATCATAACTTTGAATACTAATGCACAGGTATTCCTCAGACATGGCCATCTAGGCCTAGTCTTCATGTAGCCTTCCAGACGGTTACTTTCTAGTGTGTTCTCTGCCTCACAGAAGGTGTGTCCAACTTCAAATAAATCCAGTTCACACCTCAGTGCCCTTGTTAAAAATGTTTCCTTACTTTCTATGTACAACTACTTTATGAAATGTTCTGTAAAAGTGTAGCTAACCCTTTAAGAGGAGTAAAAATCAATTCAGAGGCTTCACTAATTCCTGAATGGTCTGAATGCAGATATAAAAATGGACTTGTGTTGAAACTCAAACTATCTTCAAAAAATCAAGTCTTCACAAGGGCAACATAATTGTAAATGGATATACTCCTATCCATTCATCACAACTTGCATACCCAATATAAACCCTAATACTTGAAAGACAAAACAAAGTCGCTTTCAAATGAGTGATGTAACCTGGTAACAAAAAACAGCTGCACTCTCCACAGAGAGATAATTATGTTCCACATCTGCAAAGGCCAAACTGTGCTACAGGGGAAGAAGTCATTAACACATGGGACTAGCTCTCATCCCTCCTAAGGGCATGCATTGAATCACATGACTGAATGATTTATTTTGAATATAAAACTGAGTGGCTTAAACCTAATCTTCACATTCACAAGTAACAAGTACAGTTTCATGAGCAAAAAAAGCAACATATTCTTTACAAGAGATTGAGAGCTAAGTCAGCTGTGAGCACTGAAGAAAATGGCCCAGGCTCTAAGCCACAGTGGCATAGAATTTCATGTTGTTTTTTGTTGACTTACATTCTATAACTACAGAAATATCAGGAGTGAAATATTTATGTTAGTATATATTTGAAATGATAAAAAAAACTAACAGACGCATTAAAATTTTATTTATTTGAAGAAAAGAGTAAAGTGAAAAAAATGTAATATATTACTTGAACAAATAAGACAATATTGGTCTGTAAGTGATAAGTGTATGATTTAAAATCATACATTGTAGACTCTGGTATGAGATGACTAAACTCATATAGGAGTTTATTTTAAAAATGCATAGCATTGCAATCTAAGCTATGTGATGCTTTATACTGATTGCCAGCTAGACAGGACCTAGACTCACCTGGGAAAGGAATTTGCCATCCCAAAGAAGTGACATTTTCAGGAAGTCTTTACTCTTCAGGAGATCTCATGCCATGAACACTTGCACACCTGACTTCTTCAGACCACCACAAAGTGAGATGCATAGGAGATTACAGTGTAGAACTTCCACACACAAATTACAAACAAATTCAGATAGCCACAATCTTATGTCTGTGATACTCCAGAAAACCATGACAAAGCCAAATGTATTACACACAAAAAGGCCAATTATAGACATAGGTTTTGTAGACCAGAAGCATGTTTCTGCAATCTAGGAAATCCTAGGACATGGGTCATTTATCCAGGTGACAATCCCCAGCACTACCGACATAAGTGGTATGCAGCCAAACCATAGCACTCTGATGTTGACGCAGCAGGCCTTCTGACACACTCTTTATTTCCCTCTTAAATCTTTTTCCAACTTCAAATACTGTGCTTTCAAGCCACAGAGACTAGAGATGTCTGAAGATGAACATCACTAATTAGAAACAAAGATCAGAGTGGTAATTGACCCTTTTCCCAATAGTGTCATGTAGACGGATGATGCTAATGCTGAGATATAACTCTGACATCGCCCCAAAGGTACTCTCTGAGCAAGAAGCCTTTGCTCTGTGAAATAGCATTCAAAAGTAATCTCCTAAACAAAGAGGTCTTGTTCCACGGAAGACTCTATGTCAGCCAAAATACAAACCTTCAGAGTCTCCCACCAGGTCAATCTCCATGTTACTCTGCCTTGCCCAGATTCCAAGCCATTACAGATTTTACCTGAGGCAAGCTAGCATGCACCAGATCACCAGCTCTTTCCTATATATTATTAGAAAAACTCGAAATGTTAACTCATCCTGATTCTTACATTTAATTTATGAGAAACTGGTTACAACTCATTTATTTAAAAAGCATTTAACTGGTGTCAACTATAAGCCAGAAAGTGTTTCATATAGGGGAGATAATAATATTAGAAACCACAGAAAACCTTCTAAACAATACATAGGCTTTCACTGTGTTGGTAGTTTTAGGCCAGGAAACAGATGAACAAATGTTGCCATAAATATACAACATGGAACAATGGAAGTCAGCTACAAATACACACAGCTATGGAACTAGACTGTGCTGTAGAGGAAGAACTTCCTGAGGAGGATGGCTTTAGTACATGTCTTAAAGGGACCTACTCACCGAAATTAGAAACAGTGAAAAGGCCACAGTGAGAATAGAGAAAGCAAGGCATAAGGTGGTTTTAAATTAAATGAAATTAGATCCACTGGCAGAAGGCTGATTACACAAAGCCTATAAGCTACTTTAGGCATTTCCATCTTCAAGGGGAAAGCCACGGGAGGAGACAGACGTCATTAGATTTGCATTTGAGTATGATCACTTGGTTCTCAAGAAGCATCCAGGTTGGAGAAGCTCCCAAATTGAACAGTTACAGGAAACCACATGGGGACTGCTTGCCCTCTCCCAGACAGGCTTTCCATTCAATTTAATGATGCAAATCAATAACTTTTTTGATATCAAGTTGCATATGTAACAGTTTCTTGTTAGGCAGCCTCACATCCGAGATGGGGTTTCTCTTACGTAATCCAATGCCTCCAAATGGCCTGAGAGCACTTGTACTCAGCAGCCCTCCTGCAGTCTACTGGATGGATGAACATGGTGCAGGCTGAAGAAAGTGCCTCTATTCCACCGCTTGCCTAATTACCCTCAAAAAATCGTATTTTAACAACAACAACAACAAAAAAAAAAACCCAGAATGTTCTACTAATGTGTGTCTTTTTGTCGTTGTTGTTTTGTCTTGTTTTTGGAGAAAGGGTTTCTTTTTGCAAAGCCCTGGCTATCCTGAAACTCACTCTGTAGACCACAGGCTGGCCTCAACTCCCAAAGCTCTGCCTGCCTCTGCCTCTTAAGTGCTGGGATTAAAGGCATGCACCACTGCCATCGGGCTTAATGTATGTGTTTTTTAACCCTAACTTTGAAAGCTTCCAGGAAGCATGTATGTGAGAATTGCTTTGTGCTGGCACAGGTCATATATGAGGATAAAACTCTTAACCCCTCTCACCAGGAACTTTTCCCTCCATTGGCTAACTCTACACTTAATGTCACCTCTCTACTCCCAAAGCAGAGTGTTTCCGAAAAATATGGGTCAGCACCTACCCTTGTCCCAGCTCCCATTGAACTGCCTACCTCCATGCTAGATTTTAAAATGTGCCACCAACTTCCTGTCATTGTAAAGGCAACGTCAAAGCTCCTACAATGTTAGAGATCATGTTAAATATCTGGGGGAAAATTAGACATTATTTCAATCCCAGCCCTTCAAATTTATTTCTCTCTGATATTACACAAAACCATTATTAGTATGCTACGAAATGAGACATCTCCAGGATTCTTAGTAAAAGGCCTTTAAGGGGTAATCCTTCTGAAGCCCTTCTTCAGAAAGAAGCTGAGCATTTGCTGTACGAAACCAGTGAAATTCACAAACGCTGCTACGGAGCAGCAGCAGAGCGACTATTCCAGTATTTTCCCCCAAAGTACCTTAGCTTTAGATGATTATGGAAGTCTTATGTTTTAAACTTCCTGCCAACAATGTGGCTTTTAGTTGCCTTGGACTGAGGACAAATTGTATTATAATGTATGTTGACAGTTTAATAACACAGGTTACCATCTTTGGTGTACTTTATGATGTAATACATCCCAGTGGGTGTCTCTGGAGAATCAGGCTACGATTTCCAAAGCACGGAAAAGTCAATAAACTAAAATGGCCCGAGTAAGATTTCTGCCTTCTGTATATTTTGGACGTATTCCTAAAAATTAAATGGGTGTTACCCTTCAAAAATATTTTCCTGGCATGACTTTTTCTGTTTTTCTTCTCAAGCTATAGATTGCAAGAGTGGAACAGTACAATTCTTATTAAATTGTATATTAAAAATGTAAAAAGTCTTTTTTAATACAATAAACAGGTATTTTTTTCAGGTCCCAGTGGTAAAGTTCCTGTACTATAAAAAACTGTAATTGTGGTTTTTAAAAAGCTCATTAAATATTTAGATCTTTTAGAGCTCAAGTGTTTTCTGTCGAGTTTAAAATACATTTAGACTAATTACTTCTAATGTTTTGACCATTGTATAAATATGTGTAGGATTAAGCAGCTAACAGCGTAAAACAAAGTAGAAAGTCTTACAAACAGAATTCTTGTAATTACTGTTGGATTTTTCCTTTCACCAAGATATTGTCAATGAAAACAAAATAGCAATACATTATATTTTTTAAGGCAACATAAGACATCATTCCTAAATGAGCTGATTCTACACACTCAGAGCACTTTAAATGATCTTGTTTCCAATGTGTTTGCATCTATATGAACATAAAAGATTCCAGTTCTCAAGCACAATAAAGCCAGCAGGCTTCTAGGATGGACAATTGCCTGGAAGTTTAATGATTTATAGAAAGGAAAACATATTGCAATATCCTAAAAGAAACAATCTTCCCAGCTCAGTTTATAAAAAGACTCAATATTTTGTTATCTACCCCTAAAGTAAAATAGATTTTAGAATAAATGTTTATAAATCACCCTGTTTCTTAAGCACTAGCCTTCATTACTCTCTCTCTCTCTCTCTCTCT
>LZPO01067004.1:1695-13481 GCA_001675575.1 Neotoma lepida
ATGTCTTAATGCAAAAACCAAACTAAGTTTACCTATTAGTCAGCACTGTGCAGTAGTAGGAAAGGGAAACAAAGAAACAAATCATTAGCATCTACTCAGGTCAAGATCACACAGGCGCATGACAAAAGTAACCACTTCANTGTGTATCTTTCACTGTATGCTCACTGTGGAAAATGCACAGAAACAGCAACTTTGTGCTTTCAACACAAAAATTCAGGATTTTAAGAATGGCAACTTGGGCTAGGAAATGTGGCTCAGTAGTACAGTGCTTGCCTAGCAGGGGTGAGCACCTGAGTTCAAGTAGCAAAGTAAAGTCTTCATGCAAGGAAGTCTGATACAAAACTATGTTTGTTACCTTTTAACATGACTTATGAGAAGCAAACTTTATGTTAAAATGTGAATTATAGAATAGGATTTTGCTTTCCTAAATAGTTCCTACACAAAGGGTGAGTTCATATTTTTTACAAATTTGGAGTGGCTAAACCATTCAAGAAGCATATCTCCTCCACAGCCCACCAGTCGTACACCGGTTATCTCACACAAGGGCAGCACTGCTCCCTGTTAAAGGAGAAACGTTTACTAAGGAAATACACTGAATGACCAACTCAGAAGCTTTGCTAAAACAAGCAAATGATCATAAAAATATTCTGTAAATGCTTAAAAATTAGCATTCAGCAAATGATTTTTAAAATTATGTTTTAGGTTAAGCATGCATACTACAAACTAAGTTTTAGTATTTTATGTATGTTTTATTTAAATACATTAAATACTTTTAGGTGAAAATACAGTACATGGCTTTTCCAAACTGTTTTGAAGTGAGAAAATATTTTGCTTTTCAACCTATAATTCAGAGATCACAAAAACATTCTGTGGTACTAAGAATTTACCAAAGCATGAAAATAACTGAGCCTTCAAACAACGTTCAGTTACAATAATATAACCACCACTCCATGGAACAGTATCACATAGTTTAAAAGTTGAAAGACTAAAAGCAAAGCTATGGGAAATACACTAAGCCATACCAAACTGGTATCTAAATCCCCAGGAGACAGACTGATTTCATCTGGAGAGGTGACAGAAGAGCGTGTAGTCCTTGGAGTTCTCGGGGAAGGAAGTGTGTCCCAGGCATTGTACCCACTTGGTGGTGGGGTTGGCATCTGCACACCTGACCGTTGGCAGCAGTTCTCTGGGTTGGACATCCAAGCTTCAAGTAATTTCTCCCTGTCCCAATCTTCAGGAAATATAGAACAGATAGATGTCTATCAAAACCCAGAAACTACAATTTTTTGAAACCTACTAATAACAGAAACAGGATGAAGAAGATACATGTCACCCAAGTTAAAAAAAAATCACAGAATTTATGTACAATAGTAATTATCAAGGCATGTCTAAGTAGACTGAAGTTAGTAATATTTTAAAATAGAATTTAAAATCCTATTATAAATATCAAACTCTAAGCATGTGCTCAGAATTTCCAATAATTTCTACTGATATTTTAAGTAGATGGCTTACATCATTCAGAATTTACTAAGTTTTTGGNAGAGGTTTGATTTAGCCACTTTCCTCTTTTAATTCATAATTATACAACTGTCTTCAATGGTCTCTAGCTGTAAAATGATTACATAGTCCTAAAGGTCATTTGGTAAAGAGCTTGAAAGTAGAAGGAACTTCCCAAGGAAATTGGGTTATAAGTAAGGTTTGAGTGAATTAAATATAAATCTGTATNAGGAGAGCTTAAGTCTGTCTTAATTTAAAACAGATAATTGTTCTTCTGTGAACAATTATAAAATGGTTAAGTGAAATATGTTATTATGAAGTCCAGAGCCACAAAAATCCAGTTTTTTAAAAAAACAACAAACTAAAATATGCAATTATTTTGCTTGGGGTTGCATATATAATATGTATATTACTTAATTTATTTCTCCCAATGAAGTTCTTAGTTATTATTTAGGTGAAAAAACCAAGATGCAGGGAAGTTACTTCACTTACNCAAGCTCAGAGCCTTGAAACCTCTTTGAGATTCCAAGAGTGTGTTCTTTCCACCATCATACACTGTCAAGTGTACTAAAAGTGCCCCCCACCAAATATAAAACAGAACGATATAATCTAGTCTTACCACTTANTCACAAGAACCAAAGTCAGTCTACAATTGCCATACCTGGATGGTCATGTCTATCTTAACACTAACTGCAACGGCTAATGGACTCAACCTAGGTACTAAACAATAGATGAATAGACAAAGAATGCCCCCTACATCAACCTAGGTAATAATCAACAGATAAACAGACAAAGAACACCCCAACACACATATCAACCTAGGTAATAATCAACACATCAACAGACAAAGAACTGCCCCCCACATCAACCTAGGTAATAACAGATGAACAAAGAACCCCTCCCCACATCAACCTAGGTAATAACAGATAAACAAAGAACCCTCACACACACATTAACTTTTAAAAGTTCTACTAGAAACCAAATAAAATTGATTAAAGCTTTTTATATAACACCATGGCTTTTCTATTCTGCTTCTACTTCTCATTTCTTATACCAACCATATCAGAAAATACTGTCTATAATTTCTGTTATTTACTTAGTGTATACAGAACCCTACATACAGTTACTATCTCCCCTTTCTTTGCTATTTCACTCATATGGAAAATTTAAAAAGTTACCTGCCTTTTTTAATGCTTAAAAAATCTGATTTAGAATCCAGAAAGAGAAATTTTTCAAACATGTTTTATCAGTAGTAGTTNATTACATTATATAATCACAGATGATAAAGCTCAGTACACATTCAAGTTAAATGCACAAATATTCTGAACAGGAACATTCAGTCTGCTTGACAAAGAGAACACTGCAAGTCAAGCTAAACTGACATTGGTAAAACTATTTATCATATTATAATGCCAAACTCTCAATGAAGTATTAGGAAAACAAGCACAGGATGACAGATACCCCAAGACCAACTATATCTTACTCTTGAAATAGGAAAGTGGTTGAGTATTATAAAAGGTAACTTATAACACCAGTATGTTCAAAGAGAAAAACAGTATTGGCATTTCTTCTTAAGACTGAAAAAAGTGAAACACATTGAAAAATGATTCTTGACTTTTTAAAGAAAGCNTAAAAGGAGACTGTTAGTATTAGGGTCCTGGAGTAGTCCCACAAAAGACACCACCCATGTATGCAATCAGCAAGAGTGTTTATTATCTCAAAGGTACCAGCATGCTGGGGCTGCCCATCCAACACAAAGGCAAGATGGTGACCCTGAGAGAAGCTCACAGGCTCCTTTTAAGCACAGCTAAGGGGAGTTTCAGGGACAGTCAGGTCATCTCAGATATGATTGGCTTACACAAGTGGTAATCATATTAGTCTGTTCTAATTGGCTAGGGCTAGCAGGGGCTGGTGAAAGTCACAGTTTTCCCAATTTTGGGCAGGCCTGGATAAGTCCCAAGCTTTGTCCTTATTTGGTTATTATCTNGATCTACTGACTGTGGGGGCTGGCTCAGTGGCCCAGGCTTGGTACATGCTATCTCCCTTGTCACTGCTGTCAGGGGCACTGAAGATTGATCATCCTTTGTTTGTGGCTTCTTCAGAAACTGTCCAGTTTCAGGAGTCAGGAACAGAGGCCTAGTTTTTAACTGAGTTATTAGGACCCTGTCATGGTATTTGGCTGGCCTTCTCAGTTAGCAGGCTGAAAAGACAGCTTGAGAACAGGAGAAAATCTTCAGTAGATATACTGCTAAAATTAACCACCCTTCTACTCCCCAACTCCCAGTCAATAAATGGACTAATGAGCCGAACACACAGTTCTCAAAACAAACACAAAGCTCAAAGCACATTTTTTTAAGTGTTCAACATCTTTAGCCATCTCACTCTCCAGAATCACTAAAGAAAAAAACGACGAATGCTAGGACAAGGATATGGAAGGCTAGAGACCCTTCTGCACTGCTGGCAGCAGAGATAACTGGTATAGCCACTATGCCAATCAGTATGTAGGTGTCTCAAAAACTGGAAATAAAACCACCACATACAACACAGCTATACCACCACTTCTGGGCACATCCTCAAAGGATTCTATACCCTACCACAGAGATACTTGCACAACTATGTTTATTGCTACTCTAGTCACAAGAGGAAGGAAATGGAATCAGCCTACGTGGACTTCAACAAATGAAGAGATAATGAAAATGTGGCACATGCACACACTGAGATTTTATTCATCTGTAATGAAAAATGAAATAACAAAGTTTTCAGGAAAATAGGTAAGTCTAGAAATTATTATATTGAAGCAACCCAGACTTAGCCAAATACTGCATATTCTCTCATACATGGGTCCTAGCCTTCAAGTTTTATATATGGGTGCAAATATGGGTATGTCATGAAATAGAAAGGGGGTGAGATGGAAAAAGGTTTTAAGGGAGCATGGAGGGTATTGGAATACAGTGACATGAAGGAGGAAACGGGACTACTGGGACTGCAAGGGTGAAGGGTGGCAGGAGAATGGGAAAGGACAGGAAGGGAAGAGGTCNAACAAAATGAACTGTGAATGAAAATGTCTCTTTTTTTGTATGCTAACTAAAAAAACAAAGTAAGAAATCTGCATACATGTGGTCAACTAAGGTCTTAGGTGAAAAGGCAATGACGCAGAAGAGGGTACAGTTTTCAGTAAAAGACAAATCTCCATGCAAAAATCATAATTTTAATCCATATCTTATAAAAATGAACTAAAATTTTATCATAAGATAGGACCTGGGGATGTAGCTTAGTGGTAAAGATCTTGCCTAGCACACACGGGGCCCAAGGATTGATCACTAGCTATAGCATCAAAAAAGAAGCTATAAAAGCACAAAGAAAACACAAGATAAGTCAGGCATGGTGGTATACAATTGTGATCCCTAAACTGGGGAGGCTGTGTCAGGAGGACTGCAGCAAGGTTAAGACCAGCCTAGGGCTCAGCAAAATCTTATCACAAACCAACCAATCAGCAAATTAGCCAATCAATCAAACACCTCAAAATTCCAGATAAACTCTTCATAACTTTAGGTTAAACACAGGCTTTACTAGGTATAATTGGCAACAGCATGATCCGTAAAATAAATAAAATGATGTTTATTAAAAGAAAATTTTGGTAGCAAGAGAAAGACACTTCTTTTAAGTTGGAAAGCAAATCTGGTTCAAACCAATAATTAGTCAATTTAAAATACCAAAGGCATTTCCAGAATTAAAGTTTCTGTCTACTCATATATGTACTATGTTGTGGAATAATCCTTTAGTACACTGTGAAGAAGTGTCAGTAGGTGAATGATCATAACTAGGCAGGATTTTTGGGGCAGAGAGGATGCTGGGAAGAAGGGCAGACACCAGGGAGATGCAGAGCAAACAGTATGGGCACTACAGAGATGAGGTAATAAAGCCACAANGCAGAAAGAAATTAATAGAAATGGGTTAATTTAAGGTATAAGAGTAAGATAGAAACAAGCCTAAGCTATTGGCCAAGCTTTCATAATTAAAAACAAGTCTCCGTGTCATTATTGGGGAGCCGATGGTCCTGATGAAAAAGTCCAACTACAGTAATACTTTAAAAAACATCAATTTCTTGTCTAAATTAAGACCTATATAATTTTCCCATTTGATTCTCTCCAAGACCACTGTTTGCAACGCAGTAAAAGACAAATTAGTGTCTGATATTTTTAACTTAATCCAAGAAAATAATAAACATAAAATAATAAACATCACTAACAATGAGCATTACAACAGGGTGTCAGACAATATAATTACANCAGATGCAAGGGTGTATGTGCTGGTGGCCAGTAGCAATATCAGAGGAACAGCAGGTGCCAATTGAAGTGCAGGTGTCAGCTCACCAGAAGAAAAATTCTCTGATGGGTGTATCTCCTTCAAGGAAGACTTACAAAGAATACAGACTCCAGAATATCTTTTGCTTTTGCTGTACCTTTGGCATCTGATATGATGTACAGGTATGTGGGGAGTCCCCCACTGCCTGTATTGTAGTGTGTTTATCTCATGAAAACATCCCAGTCTTCTGGGCATTTATATCTGTGGACTGTCAGGAAGATGCTGTACAATTTTGACACAGTCAGGGCCTATTGTTCCACAAGGACTGTGAGACACCTAGGACCTGTGTAGATCGCAGCTCAGGATGACATAGGAAAACAGTTGAATTTCCCCAGCTGACCAGATAGCTGTACACTATTAGCTGATATAAAGCTTCAAAGTAGCTTTAGATTAGACCAGGTGCCTTGCTAATGATTTTTTAGATAAATGTTTCCAAGTTTTAATCCACAAGAACACACANCTGTACTATCTGGCTATGTTGTAAATACAAAGACAGTCCAATTATTGCTAGCTGGCAAATGATTAAGTCCTTGCACCCATTCCTGACCTCAATTTGTGAAAATAAATTCTGACCAGTCAAGGCTACAGAAAATAATTTGACTGTAGCCCCAAATGAGGGCTGCAGATGTTCTTGGATAATTAGACTCCTATATTGCCTGGAAGAGTTTGTTAGGATACATAAACTATAAAAAGATACAATACACAATGTAGGAGCAATGTAGGGGAGCAATGGCGAGTACAATATGAGAGAGAACAGTATGATGAGATTCACCATGAGAGAATAAAGAGATAAACCATCAGAATAGGTGTGAGTGTGTTTTTTTTCCTAACCTCCTCAGATAGAAAAAGTCTTAGCTTCGCTATGCTGTGGACTTTCCCTGGTTCTTCTTGGGCTGCAGGGTGTGTGTGTGTGTGTGTGTGTGTGTGTGTGTGTGTGTGTGTGTCTGTGTGTGTGTAATTACCATGATACAAATGATTTGACTATCCTTGTAAATCACAAGATACCTAAAAGACATGTTTTGAATACAATAAGCTGAGTTCAGTGTCTGGTAAAAAGGAAGTAGCTTCTACCAGACCAGTCCTATAAACAGCAGCCATAAAATTTGAACAAGACATAAATNNNAACTTTCCGAAGACAGTAGAGAGCTGTTGCAGAATATCTGTGTACACTGTAAAGATGTGTCTCTGTCTAAGGCACCTTTTGATTGGTTTAATAAAGAGCTGAATGGCCAATAGCTAGGCAGGAAAAGATAGGCGGGATTTCTGAGAAGAGAAAGGAAGAGGAGGAATCTAGGCATATGGATTTTGCCAGCAGACTTGGGTAAAAGCAACGTGGCAGAACGTACATTAAAAAAATATGGGTTAACTAAATTATAAGAGCCACTTGGGGACAAGCCTAAGCTAAAGGCCAAGCTTTCATAATTAATAAGACGTCTCCATGTCATTATTTGGGGATGGCAATCCAAAGATAGTCCGACAAGAAAGCTTGCTACAGAGACCAACAAAGAGCAGGCAGAAAATGGAGAGCATTGACACTTGCCCAACTGAAAAAGCAAAAGTGCCTGTTTGTATAATGTTTCAAAACATTACTTATAAAGGCAAAAAGGGATACATAATTAACTGTGGAGTCATGGTTACCTAATTGGAAGATTATGTAGGCTAGTAGTCAGTGATATGAAAGTTTTATAATTACATACTAATTAAAAAAATTATTAACAATATGTGCATAATAATCTTATTATTGAAAACAATGGTGACTTCCCTGTGTTGGATTTTTTCCAAACAAGTAACATTACTTTCAGAATCACATAAATCATTACTACAAAAAAAAAGAATAAGCCATTTTTATTGTGAAATTAACTTTTTTACAAGTTCATTTCTACTTACCTTTCCTTCTATGAATTGAACTATTTAAAAATAATATTACCAAAAGCTGCTTTTTTGTTAGGTAATTGTCTATAATTATAAACTGGAATTATACCAAGGCACCACATCTGGAATACACTCCTCAAAAGTTTTTTATTGCTACTCTCCAAAATGTTAGCAATGGTGCACAGTGTAAATACTACCTTTGGAAACAGGCCGTCTGAAGTTCAAATTCCAGATGTGTTACTTGAGTAAAATCTAGAACAATAAGTACGTCAACTCAATCCTTTCAACTCATAAGTGGTGAGTACTTAGTGGAAGGTCCATAAAACTGACAGAAATCAGCAATGGTGCCACTAAGTACTACCAACTCTAAAATGTTCTATTCAGACTAATGTCACCATAAATTAATTAATATAAAATTAAAGTACAACCAAACAATTTTCTTAGATGTAGTCATTAAAAGTGGCAATTATAACAACTTAAAAATGTTTNGGGTGTATTATGAGGGAACTATAATAAAAATTGATTCCCATTTAAAATATATTAAGTATTATCAATCTGTGAGACATATAAAATAATTTTCTTGTGCATTATGACTTTTTAAAATAGTTCCATTATATCTTTTTTTCCCCCCTTTGGTTTTTTGAGATAGAGTTTCACTGTGTTGCCCTGATTGTCCTGGAACTCACTTTGTAGANCAGGCTGGCTTTGGTCACAGAGATCCGCTGGCCTCTGTCTCCCAAATGCTGGGATTAAAGGCATGTGCCATCATTGCCTGGCTCCATTATGTCATTTTTTAAGTAAAGGAAACAGTATTATAACACATTCATAGATTAAATATGCCAAGTTGAGTCTTACCTACCACAAATATTTTTCAGTACAATTATCTCCTTTGATTCTATCTTATTAATCATTNAGCAAACATTTACCGAATGTCTTTTAAGTCAAGCAGTGAAGACATATAATGATAGGAGAAACCACCCACAATCCTTGTCTTCATGGAACTTACAGTAAGGAGACCAATCAGGATACATACAAAAAATCCACCACTGTTAAAAGCACTTGAAGACACTCCTTGTTGGGGAGGAAGAGACAGCAAGGCAAGTACACCTAAGGGATGAGTGGGAGCTGGCCAGATGAGGAGGGAGAGAGAGGCAATGTTGGTAGAGGGAACAGCATGTGCAGAAGTCTGCGGCAGGAGGGACGGTGGCACTGCTGTGATATTAAGAAGGTCAGCACAGGTGAAGCAAAGAGACCAAAGAGAAGCACTGTGAGATGAGACTTAAAGACCTGGCAGGGGCTTGGCCACACGGGACAGTGCAAAAGTATTTCTATCTTCAGCTTAGCTATTATAGGAAATCAAAGTATAGCTGGGCTTGGGGGCATGAAGGGTAAACTGTTATGACTAAATTTGAAAAGATTATTCTGAGTAGAGTGAAAGAACAAGAACTGGACAGGCTGTGAGTGAAGGAAAGAAACGAACTAGAAAAAGGCTACTGTTGGGATGTCTGCCTCACTGAGAACTTATGNCTCCCGAGAAGGGACGACCTGGGACTGTCCGCCTGTTCCCAGCCTCCCTTTCCCGGGAGACAATCAGACGTGACAGGGAGTCCAGTCAAGCAAGATCTCCTTTATTGAAAAACAGTGAGGCCCTTTTAAAGCCTAAAACCACAAGGCTAGAGAGAGAGGGNCAGGTAGATGCCCCATCTGGCCAATCAGTTTAAAGGTCACCCAGACATAAACAGCTTAGGCTTCTCTCTCCTTGCTTCCTCCACAGACCCCCACAGACCTTTGTCAACAACTTGATTCCTCCCTCCCTGCCTCCTCCCAGGGCCATCTTTACTTGTAAACAACTTGGCTCTGCAGGCCCCCACAGGCTACTGCATGCTGCAATGGAGGCAAGGGCAGCCCAGGCAAGGTGGTGTGAGCAGAAAAGGAGAGAACTGACAATTTGGTAATGAGAAGGTCCAGGGCCTGAGGGAGAAGAAATGTCAGCTTTGTCCCACATTTGTGTCTTGACTATCCAGTTGTCTGTTGCTTCCATCTATAGAAACAGGGAATACCACTGAACGNGGTACACTGGAAGAGTAGGATTGCAAATTTAACACAAACAACTTAAGTTGTTTTTTGATATGTTCTGGAAGGACTTTCAAAAAGGTGTTATACAGAAGATACGGAATTTGGAAAAAAGATGTGTTGTGGAGGGAGAAATCTACACTGAGGAAAGCCTTGGGTAAAGATGGNCTGTGCTGAATAGAAGAGATGATGAACTGCCAAAGCAGTTATGAGCAATCTGTTGACATGAATTTATTCTAACATGTGGTAGTTTGAATGTATTTGGCCCCCATTAAATGTTTTTTTTTTTATAAGAGTTGCCATGGTCATGGTGTCTCTTTACAGCAATAGAAACCCTAACTAAGATATAACGACAAGCAAGTTAGTATTATACTATTTTAGAAATTTTATTTTTTCAACAGGTCCCATTAAATCTCATAAGTTGAGGAGTTTGAAGCACTTGTTGCCCTCGNAGAGACACTGGTTTGATTCCTAGCACCTATATGGTGGCTCCCAACGACCAGTAACTGAAGCTGTAATAGATCCAACATGTTTCTCTGACCTCCACAGTACCAGGCCAGCATGTAGTGCACATATACACACGCAGGCAAAACATTCATATACATTAAGACCAATCTAAATGCTTTTAACACATAAGTTTCTTTTATTACTGGAAAAAGTCTAAGAGCATGTCTTTAAGATTTAAATACTCTCTAGTAAACATCATAAAACATTTAGTCCTTCTGTTTAATTTAGGCCAATTTTATTACTTTAGGTCTAAATCTGACAACAGATAGCATAACCTATATTCCTATGAAAAGCAGTGTCAGCAAGACTATGATCTTCTAGACAGTTAACAGCTCTGAAGCAGTTTTACATATCGTAATGGAGGGTAGCTCTGCCCACTGTTCCATACTCNAATACAACTGATCTCTGTAAATCTTACTTCATTATCAAATGTCAGTAATATTACCTAAACAATACAGAAGAGATGNCCATTAGAAAATTCGTATCCTGCATCTAATGCTTTAATAAGAGAAATATAAAACAAATGCTTCAGCAAGTTATCAGAGCCAGGCATGCTGGGATGTGCCTGGACTTGGGCGGTTGAAGCATGACTATGAGATCTGGAGGCCAGCCTGTTCATACTGTTAGACAAAAACAAAAACAACAACAGCATCAAATCCCCAAAACCCAAAAAATAAAAAACAAACAACAAAAAGTTATCATAGAATGGACAAATGCTGAACAGAAAAATTCAATTAGAGTTTACTTGTGAGAACACAGGTATCTGTGGCAAAGATACTATTTACAAAAGTGTTATAGTGCAGAACTGCTACTTGCACTTAGGAGTGGCTGCCTGGCTAAAATCTGGCCAATGAAATACNAGAAGGAATGATATATGACACATCTGGGATGGGCTCAGAAACTTCACCACAGCTATTCTTCCCTTTCTGACTGGTTGGCTAGGATGGAGATAAGCTACTTCAAGATAATTAAGTTTTGGTGTCCCTGAATGACTGTGTAGAGCTCCATTTCACATCAAGATATAAATGCTTTGAACTGTGTAATAAGATTAAGAGATATTTCAACAGCTAGCTGATCCTAAGTGCTAAAGTAGTTCTTGCTTATCCACAAAGGACATGTCCTAAGACTTCCACTAGAAGCCTGTGGGTAGTCCTAACCTAACATGAACTGCATGTATACCAAGGACTTTTCTCCCCCCCCCTCTCTCCCTATCTATCCAGGTGATAAAGTTCAGTTTATAAATTACCAACAACTAATTGGATAGTTACAGTAATGAACTCTAACAAACTCCCAACATCAATATGCTATCATTAAGTAAAGCAAAGTTACTCAAGTACTAGTTTTGTCGTATTGGAAAGGCTGATCTAACATGGAGATGGCTACGANCTGAAGAAGGGTGAGTACAGCATACAGGTCTGACAGACTGGACAGAAGACTGATTCGGATCCTGAGCTGAGGGTGTGAAATCTCAT
>LZPO01067005.1:16186-32088 GCA_001675575.1 Neotoma lepida
TATATATGTATATATATATACATATATATATACTTTTATATATATTTTTTAAAGTATCTTGACTTCAAAATTTATGTCAAAGGATACTTTGCTTTGGAAAAAAAGAGGTTCTACTTTTGTTTTCACAGAAGATGAGAACCTATGGATTGCTTCTAGGCTAATATAGTTTGATCAGCCAAGATCCCCTGAGAGATCTCCAGATGATCCAACATCTGGAACAGCTTCAAGGCAACTGGCTCAAAGAATACAGCATCACAGACTATTCTGTTCAGGACTTTACCATAATCCTAAAATTTTCTTTGTGTCCCTATAAGACTACTAGCACCCCCAATCAGCAGGAAGTAGCCTAGAAAACAATGCCCACATTCCCAGAAAATGGATTATGGATGTTTGTCTTTTTTTAGGGGTTGGTTACAAATTGTTACAGGTCATAGTCAATCTCTTTCTAAAAGAAGAAAAGGGGATATGATATAGAAATGTAGGATATAGATAGGATAGGATAAAAGGGTAGATTATTGAATCCACTTTTAAAGAGCAATAACTTGTTTAAGATGTTTTTCATTGCTATAGATTTTAGTTTATTACAAATTTAAAGTTAATTTTGTTATACTATATGTATATTTCTACTCTTGTTTAAGGTATTATATTTGTGCAGCTCATTTGAAATAGTATAACTAAGAAATATAGATTAATAATAATTATTATTAATAATATTTTATTATTATATTATATTAGTAATATTAATATATTATTAACAATAATTGTCATTCATGATAATCAAACTTATAGTCATGTTAGTTAAGTTTTCTAGGTTTACATAGATATATTTAAATTAGGTAGGTAATCTTCAAACACTTCAAAGACTTACAGAATATGGCATTTAAAATGTTTTAAAAACAGACTTTCTGGATAATGAGACATTTCTGCTCCTTACAGCACCAATTTACTTCGAAGAGGAAGATGGGCATTGAATACACTCCATATGGATTTCATCTTTTTCTTGGCAAAAGTTAGCCATTTGGGCAAGAAGCTGTTCTTGCCTGGACTACTTGACAAAATGTTGTATCAACTGGACAGCAAGACCCATTAAAAAATGATCACTAAATTTTGCCAAAACAAGGTGAGATAGTCCTTCAGGTTCCTGCTTCACAGAGGAGACAGAGGAGACTGCCAGGATACAGACTACAGGACACAGGGAGAAGTGACTAAAAATCTTTAGGCCTATAGGCTGAAGATGGATACCTCAACATTGCAGAGAAACTTTGGGTGACTGTCCAGGTAGCCAGCTGTCTCTGTCATTTCCAGAATTATGGAAGGAAGTTGCTTACAAAGCACTTCCTGTTTACTTAGGTAATATTATATCCTTCTGGGGTCTTTGACATAGTTGAAAACTAGATAATTATAATTTTCCTTGGTTATGATAAAAGATATATTAGATATAAAACCTTAGACTCACAAATATAGGACAGATAAAATATTTTCTTTAATTTTGCCAAATACAAATAAACTAGATATTATAACTGTAATTCTTGCTTGATAATTGTTCTACTATATGTAATTTTACTATGTTAAAGTTAAAACCTTCTGTAGGAGAAAGTTTTGTCTGGGTCCCACCAGATCCCATGGTCCCACAGCTGCTTATAAAATAGTTACTCAGAGGCTTATATTATTTATAACTGCTTGGCCGTTAGCTCAGGCTTATTACTGACTAGCTCTTACATTTAAACTCAGCCCATTTCTATTAATTTATATGTTGCCACATGTCCTATGGTTTTACCTGTGTCCCATTACATGTTGCTCCTTGGGTAGCTGGCTGGCATCTCCTTGTTCAGCCTTTTTTTTCTCATCTATTTATCCTGCCTATACTTCCTGCCTGGCTACTGGCCAATCAGCATTTTATTTATCAACCAATCAAAACAACACATATTCACAGCATGCAAAAAATATCCCCATCAACCTTCCTTTTTGATTAGACAGAGAAGGGGAAGTGCTGTGGGATGTCTTTCTGTATGCTTTGAATATGTGTTGCAATGATTGGTTAATAAAGAAGCTGCTCTGGCCTATGGCGAGTCAGGTTATAGCCAGGCAGGAAATCCAAGAGGGGTAGAGGAAGAAGAAAGGCAGAGGCAGAGAGATGCCAGTCTGCTGCCCAAGGAACAACATGCCAGCAGACCGGTAAAGCCATGGAACATGTGACAAAACATAGATTAATAGAAATTAATAGAAATGGGTTAATTTAAGATATAAGATATAAGAGCAAGAAGCTTGAGCCATAGACCATTCAGTTCATAATTGATATATGCCTCTGTGTTTACTTGGGTCTGAGTGGCTACAGGACCGGGCAGGACACAGGAAAACTTCCAGCTACACTCTGCCCCCATCTTTAAGAGTGCAGGATTGGAAAAACTATTCATATCTAAACACCTATGGAAAAGTCTTAAAGAAAAAGATGTGGAGAGGGCTGGAGATATGGCTCAGTAGTTAAGAACACTTGTTGTTCTTGCAGAAGATCTAGATTGGATTGCCAGTACCCACATGGTATTACACAGCCATCTGTAACTCCAGTTTCAAAGCATCTGGCATCCTCTTTGGACTTACATGTGCACCAAGCATGCATGTTGTGCATAGATGTACATACAGGCAAAACACTCATGCACAAAAATAATATAATAAATCTATTAAAAAGGATTTCAGTATGTGCTGGCTAGATTTATGTCAACTTGTTACAAAGTATAGTCATCTGAGTGGAGGGAACCTCAATCGAGAAAATACCTCCATAACGTTAGGCTATGGGCAAGCCTGTAGAGCATTTTCTTAGTTAGTGATTGATGGGAGAGGGTCCAGACTATTCTGTGTGGTACCACCCCAGTTCTGTGTGGTACCACCCCAGGCTGGTGGTCCTGGGTTCTATAAGAAAGTAGACTGAGCAAACCATGGGAAGCAAGCCAGTAAAGCAGTACTTCTCCATGGCCTCTGCATCAGCTCCTGCCTCTAGGTTCCTGTTCTGTTGGAGTTCCTGTCCTGACTTCCTTTGGTGGTGAACAGCAATATGGAAGTATAAGCTGAATAAACCCTTCCCTCCCCAAGCTGATTTGGTCATGGTGTTTCATTACAGCAATAGAAACCCTAACTAAGACACAATATTAAGCATCAAGAATCCGAGGTCTCTGGTTCCTTGAAAAATACATGCATTGCAGCTTCCCCAAACATGTACTTAAAGTGAAAGTTACGGTCCTGTTTACTAATGCATATCAAGTTTACACATTGTCTTGGGATCAACGTAAGATCACAGCAAAGGCACAATACAAATTCTCCTATTGTTTATCATATCATGTACTGGAAGAATGATTCTGAGCTCTGATTATTTTAGACGGTCTTAGTGTTTCCAGATTCTCTCCATTGAGCCCCAGGAAGAATGTGCTTATATTTATAACTTTCAGGATGCTCTTTGGATCCATTTCTGGTTTTCCTTCCCTTTGATGGCTTGTCAAAATTATGTGCCTGCCTCCAGGTGTCACTTTGTTTCATCTTGACAGTTTGCTGCCTGTCAAGGAGGCGCAATTGTTCTTTGTATCTACGTCCATGAGCCCTAGGAACTGCTGAGTGGATCAGGCAATGAGTGAAATATTTGATTGAACTTAGACTCCCATCGTACCATCTCCATGAATCAAGGCACAGTAAATCAAGGCTTTGCTCTGCCAGTGGTCTTTCAACTTTCAATACATTTTGATTTAAGGGTACTGGTTTGTGATCATCTCATATTTCATGAGATGATATCCTGTGAGCATGGGGAAAGATCTGAGAGAAAGAATCAGATGAGAAAGATATATGGAATACAAGCAAGAGAGACAGGGAAGGCCCAAATACTGAACTGTTATTTACAAGTGCTGATGTTGCTAAAACTGCTGCACTGTTTAATGCTTCCTCCAGTGACACTCTGGACTGCCTGTGCCTGAGATTCTTGGTGAAGGTAAAAGTCATAAAAGTTGTGTTTTACAGAATTCCACAAGAAAGCCTTCCTTTGGTGCCTGTCTGTGAGATAGCCATTTTCTCTGATGCAAATATTAGTATACAGTTTTCTTCTCAAACAGGGAAAGAAAACCTGAACTAAAGTAGTTGTTTCTCTGCAGAATGACACTAAATAATAATATCTTTAAAAGATGATTGTTTGTTACCAATGAACAGACTGTATGGTATTAAGGAAAAGAAAATAAAATTGGCCATAATTACCTCACTAAAGATAACTATTCTTCGCATCCTATTGTATTCCTTTCAGTCTTTTATATGCATATTTTACAATCTAATTATAATTATGCTATATATGGTTTTGAGTTCTACTTTTTAATATTATAAAATTTTTATACATTGTTAGGTTAAGCCTTGAAGAGACTGCCATAAATCATTTGGTCTATTACTTATGCTGGGAAATTTTGGCTGCACTTATATTATATTTCACAATCCCCCAAAACTGTGGTGAATGCTTTTGAGCTTTTATTTTTCAGCATGTATTTGGTGATTGCTTTAGCATATGTTCCTAGAATTCGGTTCCATCAGAAGCATGTGGGAGTGCCTGCCAAGACAGCATGTTTAAAGCAAACACACCAACCTATAGCTATGAAGGTACAGATAGCTGTCACAGCAGCAACCTGGGAGTGCTCCCTGTGTTTCTGTGTGCTCTTCCCTTGAAGATTGCATGATCCTGACATACTGACGTTACTCAGTTGACTTATCTCCTACCACTTGAGTTTCTGTGTAACCTTTTGTCATAGCTTTCAGCTTTCATATTGGTATCAACCTGGAGCCACCTGGGAAGAGGGAACCTTGACTGAAGAACTGCCTTCATCAGATTTTCTCAATTGCTGACTAATGCCTATTGAGGGTGGTGCCATCCATAGGCAGGCGGGCCTGGCTGTTGAAGAAAGGTAGTTGAGCAAGCCTGAGAAAGCAAGCTTGTATGTATAGTTCCTCTCAGGTCAGATTCAAGCTTCACACTCCTACCTTTGTTTCCCTTGGTGATGGGTTGTGACCTGTCCATGTACGTCAAATAAACCTTTCCTCCTCAAGTTGCTTTTGGTTAGAGTGTTTTGACACAGCAAAGGAAAGCAAATTAGAACAGTTTTGCTTTTTTAAAATTGTATCACCTGCTCTCAAAGGGAAAATATATGTCATTCTTGAAGATGTAAAAAAGTGTGAATTAACACTTCCAAGATTGTATCATATCTGAAAGTTGCAAGGTTCTTTGTTACCAAACCAAACCAAAACAGTAGCAGATAGCTGTGCTGCTTGTGTTTCCTTCTTCAAAGACTCCTAGCACACTGGATGCTGCTGCCATCATCAGCAATGCTAAAGAAGGCCAACAATGACAAGGAAGACATGGCTGTGGCGGACAGGACTGTCCAGAGCCCCCTCCTCCAGCAATTCCTAAATAAGTCACTGTAGCTTCTGGGCTTTTCTGACAGAGAAAGCAAGCTTAGACCACAATAGGGGCAATGATTTTGTTGTCCTGTGAATGTATCTTAATGGACATTTGAAAGAGGAGAGAGGGAATGTGACAAAATGTTAATAGTTGCAGAAGACTTGTGTAGATGGCCCATTGTTCATATTGTCTACTCTTGTCACTTTCCTACAGATTTAAAAAAATATGAAAATAAAAAGCCAAAGAAGAAGATGGAGGCATGGCTCAGGGGTTATGAGTCCCAGCTACTCTTCCAGGTTAGTTGGGTTTGATTCCTAGCACCCACACAGTAGATCATAACCATCTATAACTCCAGTTGCAGGGGATCCAACCCCCTCTTGTGGCCTCCACAGGCACCAGCCACACACATATATTTAGGCACTCATTCACATAAAAAAAAAGCCAAAGAAAGCAAACACAGCACCAAAATTCCTTAGGAATATCAAGAAATTATGACAAAAATGATCAGGTGCTTGTAATCAGGTAGATGTGGACTAGAGGATATATGATTGTTGTGGGGTCACAGGGCCTCCCTAGGATTCCTTCTTTGCGGGGATCCAGTGGCAGTTTCCCCAACAGTTCATGGGCAGATTTGCTCACCCTTGTGAAATCAGCTTGGCAATAATTTGTTTAGATATTGTCTTGATTACGGTTACTATTGCTATAATGCAACACCACGACCAAAAGCAAGATGATGAGGAAAGGGTTCATTTGGCTTACACTTCCACCTCATAGTCCATCACTGAAGAAAGTTAGGACAGAAATTCAAGAAGGGCTAGAACCTGAAAGAAGGAGCTGATGCAGAGGCCGTGGAGGGTGCTGCTTACTGGCTTGCTCCTCCTGGCTTGCTCAACCTGCTTTCTTATAGAACCCAGGACCACTAGCCCAGGAATGGCACTATTCATAGTGGGCTGGGCCCTCCCCCATCAAAAAACTAATGAAGAAAATGCCTTACAGGCTTGCCTACAGCTGGATCTTATAGAGGCATTTTCTCAACTGAGGTTCTCTCAGATAACTCTAGCTTGTGTCAACTTGACAGAAAACCACCCAACACAGATATTTTGAAAGAGAAGTTATTTCTGGCTCTAGAGGCCAGCAAAACTTTATTCCTAGCAAAAGGTAGATGGACATGGTGAGTAGCATGGACTAGCTATGTAGCTAAGATTATTTAAAATGGTCTTAAAAGAGAAAATTGTATATTTCTCTTCTGTTTGGCCAAGAAGTTCTTTCTAGGTTAGCATTTGGTGTCTTGGAAATGTTAAAGAATAAAATTCCCTATCTTCACTTATAAGGAAATGTCAGAGAAGGTTATTTCTTATAGTTGAAATTTGTCTTTCAATTTTTGTATGAGTGTGTATGTGTGTATTCATGTGTGTATGTGCACTGTGTCTGTGTGGAGGCCAGAGATTGACCGTGAGTGTCTTCCTAAGTTTCTTCCCATCCTGTATCCACCTCCTCACTTTTGTCCATACACGCAGCTTTTTTACATGAATGCTGTGGATCCAAATTCAAGTCCCTTTCTTGCCCACTGGGATATTCCCTCAGTCTCCCTACACCAATATGGAATTCCTGGACAGTGCTCAGAGGTGTTATCATCAGTCAGGTGGATAGCTAAGTCAACCTGGGCTTCTCTCATTCAGCTAGACTCATGTTCATAAAGGGAAATAGTTCCCCAGTGCTTATAGAAAATAAAATGTTCTGGTATGAGCTTAGAAACAAGAAGGAGCTTCTTAACATTCCTGGTCTTTAATCGATTATAATTCTATTAATAACTAGTGTGAGAGAAGGTCAGCCATGGAGGTGGGTTCCCTGTGGGGCAGAGGACAAAACGGCACTATTTGATAAAAGTAGGAGTTGAACAAACCATTCCCAGAGAATCCGAAGTCCCAACTGTTTCAATTCAATATTTATGTCTTGAATTATGACTACATAAACTTCTCATATGTTAAGAGCAAGCTTTTAATCTCTTCCTTTACCATCCCATTGCATCAAGAAATGCTCAGTACTCTTTCATTTCCTATTCTTATTAAGAGGGTACTATAAGGCCTTATTTATTATTCTCAGTATTTATAACTTGTACTTATCTGTTTATGTTACTTTCTGTCTAGGTCCCTCCTGTTATCCCTATTTCTAAGTCCTCTTATGGGCATTAGTTGGAGTCTCTCATGATGGCTACAGATTCACCGTCATGTCAAATACGTGAATCTATGTTTTGCCAAAAGAGCAGGTAAAATGCAATATAAAAGCTCCAGAGGAAGGAATGGAGATTTCAGTGAGAGAACTGATAGTATCAGCCAAACGGCATATGGCCGTATCCTTAAGGACTGAGAAAGGATACTATTTGTAAATGGGCATTTATCTGCATGTGACGTGACTATCTCCCAAGAAGCATGCACGACTATAAGCATCCTTGGGTGGACCTCACATGCCTTAGTCAAGTCTGGAAGAACGAGGCAGGTAAAGGAGGCAGCAGCAGTTATTATTCCATGAGCTCTTCAAACAAGAAGAATTTGAGCATGAGTCAAGGTAAGCATGTTGAGAACATTTATTGCTACAGTTGAAATTAAAGAAGTATAGACTGTCTTTGGCAAGGGTGTGCTGGGGTGACGCCTTTGTAACCCAGGTGACGTTCACTTCAGCTTCTCAGGACACCTTGTTCAGCCTGCTCCCTAGTGTCTATTTTTGCTGTACAGTTTGAAGCCTCTTCATTTTTGTTTTCTGCCTCCGAGCAGTTCTCAGTTTCTTAGTTTTTAAGAAGTTATCTTCTAGTTGGTACAGAAAGTCTTCAATTCGTCCAACCTAGAAGGAGTAAACAGAAAGAGGGTTTTTGCTTAGTTTCTTGGGCATTCTAGTTTGAATGGAAATGTCTCCAAAGGCTCATGTATTTGAACGCTGGCTCCCCCGCTAGTGGTGCTATTGTGCAAGGCTGTGGAACATTTGAGAGGTGGGATCCTCACTAAAGGAAGTGTTGAGGTTTGGCTGCCTGTCTCTCTGTTTCCTGACTTAGATACAATGTGACCATATGCCTCCTGCTCCTCATCCTTGCCTTCCCTGTCATGACCCCACTCGATCGCTTCTGAAGCCATGTGCTAAACTAGAACCCTCCTCCCTTAAACTGCTTCTTTTGAAGTATTTGGCTACAATAATGGTAAAAGTCACCAATGTTGGAGTTCCTGCCTGATACCTAACAACCAACAGAGAGCCTTGGAAACCTACGGAAATGAATTTGAAATTCAGTCACAACCACAGGCCCTGTTCAAGCACAGTGAGTGGAGACAGCACTGGTAGACATAAGGGCAACAGAGGTTTCTGTTTCCGGTTCCCTTGCTTTACTCTGCAGGCATGCAGGGGTTGGCTTTTCTACTCAACCCGTACAGTGGGGATGGATGGAGAGGCATATCACTTCCAGGTTCTTTCTGGCAGCCAATGAATAAAGGGATTTCAAAAGAATGCATGGTGAAAATGTAACCATGGCAGTTTTCTGGAGCACTTTATAAAACCAAGAGAAAAAATAGGTCTACTCTCTCTTGGTGAGTCTAGCATTTCTATATAGGACCCTGGCCAACACTGGAGAAAACTGGATATTCCACATTGTCTTGGCAGGAGCTCCTTAAAATTAAAGGAGAAATTTGAAAGTACATTTTCTTTAAAAAAAAAAAAAACAAACACTCTAGGAATAAGGTGACACAATGACACAATGACACACGTAATTCTTGAGAAAAGAAAAATCTATTAGCCCTTTTCAAAGAAAATCTGCAATTATCCAGTGGTAGCTGGCTAGATATATTTTATAATGTTTGTCTGAAGAACTAGAGGATAAAAATTTCCATATATGCTGAATTGAGCCCTCATGAAAGTCAGTAGACACAATTCATACTTAGCCTTGCCTCTCAGGACCTGCACATTATTTCAGTCTAACATCACTCACTACAGAGCCCATTGTCATTAACTTAGCTCAGAGCTGGGCACTTACTATTCAAGGTACCATCTACTTAAGATAAAAGCACTTAGAACTTCAATTGTCCAATTTTGAGTCCTGCTCTTAAGCCATCTGATTTATCATTCAGGGCTATATCCAAAAGATAATTCGGATTGTCAAAGTGAGAGTAATAAACGGCTGCCCTCGTCTGCATGTTATGCTAAGGACACATCACTCCAGGTGACATAAACCTCGACTGGGTTCCTTAGGAAAACAGATAACTTATTTATGCAAAGCAACTCTTTCCGAGAACCTTTCTGAAGTTACATCAGGTAAATGTCTCCAAAAGCACATTGTCATTTATGACATCTTGTCCCTGCAGGAATCATCAAAATAGCCTGAAGTCAAGCCACTGTTTTATGTATTCCATGTATTTTACATTATCCAATTTTCAGGCAACTAGTGAGTAAAAACAAAGAGAAAAACAAGAACAGCAACAAACCAAAAAAGTCATTAAGTACAATCAAAACAAACACAATGGCTGACACTACCCTTGCTTTGGTAGTTGAGTTGGTGACTCTTCCCTGTCATTTGCACTGACAATGTACCCTTGTTAGCTCTCTACAATTACAGTGTTCCCAACTGGCTCAAATACAATTCAAAATGACAATTATGCTTCAACAAAAACAAGCCTTCTCCAACAAGAAAAAAATAAATCATTCAAAAGTGAGTGCTGTTTTCATTTTTGTTTTTGGCAATTGTTTTAATAAGAGTGGTGTTGACCAAATGGGTTCCCCTTCATTTAAAAAAAAAAAAGACAAAATTATCTGAGTGTGGTCGCAGAAGCCAGTAATCCCAGCATATGGCTATCTAAGTCAGAAGGATTTTAAGTTGAAAGCTAGCCTGGGCTACAAAGGAGATCTTGTCTTAGAGAGGAGAGAAAAAAGAAACAAAAGAAAATAAAGAAAACACAAGCCAAGTCAGCGTGGTAGAGAATGGGAGGCTGGAGCCAAGTGGTTTAGCTTGAGCACTGATATGGAATGCTCCTGGCCCACCCAGCCTGCCACGTGCTGCTCTGTCTATCACACACTGACACACAATCTCACATTGACGTGCAATGATCCCTTTAAAATAAATCTGTCCATGTCTGTCCATGTGGATTCCATGTGGCCCACTCCAATCCCAGTGGACCTGTTCCATTGCCCTACCAGTCCTCTTGTACCACTTCATCTGCTTTAGCCCTGTGATACATCTCTCAGTCACCCCAGCATACCAGGTGCCTCTGCACCCTTGACCCCGCCTGGGGCTCTGCCTTCGGTGGGACCCCATTTCCTTTGCACTTCTGGGTAAACGTCAGTGGCTCTGTGGAGTCCCCCTCTACCAATCAGCCCAAGTTGGGTCTTAGTAATGTACTCCTGCAGCTGCTCATTCATCTCTGCATATTACACGTTGTTTTTAAAAAAGTTTTAGATTAATTTTATGTGTATAAATGTTTTGCTTGCATGTATGTATGTGCACCATATGTGTGCCTGATGCTCTAAGAGGCCGGAGGAGGATGTCAGATTCCCTGGAGTTGGCATTTCAGATGTCGGTGAGCCATAATGTGGGTGATGGGACTCAAACCCTGATCCTCTGTCAGAGCAGTAAGTGCTCTTAACTCTTAAGCTCTTAACTCATCTCTCTGGCCCTAATGTTACAAGCTTTTATCAATAGTTTATGATGACTTAGATAATATCTGTTTTGTGAAACTAAATCCCATATTGTCCTTATTTTCAAAACCTAGGATATGACAGCAGATTCAGAAACCATTGTTTTTCCCCACACTCTTAGTGATACGGGTATTCAGCATAACAGGAGGCTTTCTTTTCCTTTGTAGTATAAACAGACACCATGTGCACTGCTCCTCACTCCATCACCATTGTCCAGTGTCCAGGCTGACAAGGCAAGGCAATAAGCACACAGTGCACTTGGCATGTTTGTAAGAACCCCAGTGATTATTCAGCAGGAGTGTAATGTTCTTGGCTTGGCTTACTATATCCTTGCTCTGAATACTTTCTAGGCCTCAAGTCTTACTGATGTTTTGTATTATAAGAAGGGTATCCCAGATAATTCCAAGACCACACCTAGTCATAAAATTCCCTGACTTGGTCTCAGATGAGATCTGTGTAGTTTGGTCCTAAGGATGCACACACACACTTTCAGAGGTGGGGCTCTTCCCTTAGATGACACTACTATACCAATGACACAGTATTCAGTAAAGTAAGTCAATTTGTGCTTCTGTACTTACTGAAGGACAAGAGAGCTGCAGAGTATTTTAGTAAACCTGGGTCTTTATTTTCCTTTTTTAAGTCAAAAAAAGAAAAATGCTGGTTGAAGGGAAAATAGATTCACATAACTAAGAACAGATTGCAAATGATAGAAATTTCTATAAAGCCCTTAGGGAAATGAAACACAAGGAAGTGACAAAGAGAGAAATCGTGTTTGTCTGGGGGCATAGGTTTTTTCAGTCTCTCTTTTTGGTACATCATCTATTTGCTTAGCAGTGCTAGGCTGCTTGACCACTATGAGTCCAATTTTTCCATTTGCAAAATGGGCAGGTAGCATTTCCTTATGTCCACGTGTGTCAATGCTGACTTGGCACTGCAGTGACAAAGTGAGGGACTGATGGTGCTTACAGAGAGTTCTGGATGTCTGATGACTGTGGGAACCTGAAGTTCTCAGGGGGAGGGCAGGCTCTATTCTATTCTGTGGATGTTGGTTATCAGTTACATCAGAGTTGATAATTGTCAATTGTCATTAGGTAGGGTTTTTTGTTTTGTTTTGAAATAGGTTTTCTTGTGGTCCAGGAAGACCTCAAACTTATCATGTAGCCATCACATCTGACACTTGGTTTACATGGTGCTGAGGATCTATCCTAGGGCTTCCTGCATACTAAGCAAGAACTCTACCACCGGATCTATATCCCTGGCCCTCTTAGGACCTTGTAATTCATACTGTTGTTACAAATTTCAACATAAATTAATATAGATTGTGTTTCCCTTGAACTTTGTTAAAATCTTAACTTCTAGTATTTCAAATACTTAGTCTTAATTTTTACTTATTCATTGACAATTTAATAGATGTGTACAATGAATCTTGATCCTATGCCCCCTAAACTGTCCCCTCTTCCTCTCCCAGACACTCCCTCTGACACTTATCCTCACCACCTTCATGTCCTCTCTCTCTTTTTTTGATAATTTGAATAAGAATGGCCTCCATAGGCTTATATATTGGAATGCTTAGTCATCAAAGAGTAGCACTATTTGAGAAGGATTAGAAGGTACAGCCTTCTTGGAGTAGGTGTGGTCTTGTTGGAGGAAGTGTGTCACAAGGCAGGCTCAGTGTTTTTTTTTTTTCTCTCTCTTCCTGTGGATCAGGATGTACCTCTCAGCTGCTGCTCTAGTGTCCGCCTGCATTCTGCCATTCTTCCTACTATGGACTAAACCTCTGAAACTGTAAGCAAGCCCCAATTAAATGCATTCTTTTATAAGAGTTGCCTTGGTCTTGGTGTCTCTTCACAGCAATAGAACAGTGACTAAGACAGAAGTTGGTACGAGGGACTGGGGTTTTGCTGTGACAGACCTGACCATGTTGTTTTTTGGAGGACTATGGACTTTGGGACTTTGGGACTTTGGGACTTTGGGACTTTGGACTAGAAAAGCAGATGAGTACTTTAAGTGGGGATTAATGGGCTATCTTAGTAGGAGTATGGAAACAGTGCTGAGGAAATTTGAACTGTGGCAACCTAGATCAAGACGTTTAAGGGGGGAAGAATAATAGAGTGGCCTAGAGACCATTCTTGTGATATTTTAGCAAAGCATGTGGCTGTATTTTGCCCTTGTCTTAAAAATCTGCTTGAACCTAAATTGAAGACTTTTGTATAAATGACATTGGCAGAGGAGAGTTCAAGACAGCCTAGTGTTGACTGTGTCACATGGCTATTAGTGGGCACTCTTATGCAAATCTATAATGTAAAAGAGCAAGCTGAGGAAAGAAAAATACAAAATGTATAGTTTGAGGGGAAAAGGAGCACCAGAAAAATGTAATATTGGAGCCAAGTTCAGTGCTCAAGGAGATAAAAAATTTAAAGAAAAGTCTGATGCTGAATAGAGTACAGGTGGTGAGCTCAAAGCAAGACCCCACCCAGCTAAGCCTCCAACTGTGACAAGGAATTAAAGGAAAGCTTAAGCAGTGATGAAAACCATCAAAAATAGAAAGCTGATGCAAATATATTTGAAAGATGGGCCAGGTTCCAGCCACAGCAAGCAACAGAACTTGGCAGCTTCAGCTTTATGGAGAAGGGGTTGTAGAATCTCCCTTTGTGGCTAAGGGTAGCCATTGAAGCCAGATGTGTGTCAGAGATGTCCCTGTATGGAGGCTTAGTAAGGCCATTGTATGAAGTTATGAGGGTGAAACCTGGATTTAATTGGAGACTCCAAGATGTTGGAGATACTAGAGTTGGGGTTGCCTGCCAAGGAAAACTGCAGACAGGGTATGGAAACAGATATGTGGGCATATTCTGCAGTCAGCAAAGCTGAAAGGAGTTGGAGACCTGAAGCATTTGCTTTGACATCAGACATGGAGATGCAGAGTTTAGAGTTTGCCCTGCTGGTTTTTGGTCTCGTTTTTGTCCAATATTTTCTCATTATGCTCCTTTTCCTCCCTTTTGGAATGGTAACATATATTCTGAGACATTATATGTTGGAAGCATGTGATCTACTTTTTAATTTTGATTTTACAGTTAAGAGATTGCCTTGAGACTCAGAGAGCCTTTGAACTTTGGACTTTTAAATAGTGTTGAGATTGTGATTTAGACTATGGAGATTTTTGTAGTTGGACTAAATGCATTTTGCATTATAATAGGCTATAAGCCTAAAGAGCAGGAGTGAAATGTAGTGGGTTGAACAAGAATGGTTAGCATAGGTCATATATTTAAATGCTTAGACATTAGTGAGTGGCACTACTCAAGAAAGATTAGGAGGTGTGGCCTTGTTGGGGTAGATGTGGCCTTGTTGGGGTAGATGTGGCCCTGTTGGAGGAGGTGTGTCACTGAGGGTAGGCTTTGAAATTTCTAAAGCCCATGCCGGGCCCAAGGTCTCTCTATTTCAGCTACTTCTCCAGCACAAAGTCTCCTGCATGCTGCCATCCTCCCCACCATGATGATAATGGATTAGACCTCCGAAACTATAAGCAAGCCCCAATTAAATGCTTTCTATTATAAGAGTTGCCTTAGTCATGGTGTTTCCTCACAGCAATAAAACCCAAACTAAGACACTCATCAAGTCAAATTCATGCAGCCTGCTGGAACATTGACTGGTTTTGTTTGCTGGACTTTGTGTAGATCTTTTTCAGGTAACCATTGCTGCTGTTGAGCTCATGAGTGCAGTAGTCATATTGTGTCCAGAAGACAGAATTTCACAGCACTACTCCCATTCTCCTGCTCTTCCATTCTTTCTGGCCCCTCTTCTGTGAAGCTCCCTGAAACTTGAGATAGTTGATATAGCTCTGTTCCATTTGTGGCTAAACACTCAATGGTAATTTATTCTTTTTTTTTTATATCAGAGATACTTTTACACTGGTCATCAAATCAGACTGGGATCATTCTAATCCAAAGTGACCAGTGTCCTTTTGAAAGGAAGAGCTTTGGAGATAGCACTCAGGGAGAAAGTCAAGTGACAATGAGACTACAGATTGGGGTGTTGTTCCTGCAAGCCAAGACTCCATAATGACAACCAGAAAACCCAGAAGCTAGGAGAGGAATGCAACAGAAGCTGACCCTCTTGCGTGGCACTCAGAAGGAACTAGCCTTGTTTGTGCTTTCTCTTCAGACTCTTAGACTCCAGAACTGGGCATTTGCTCCTTTCATTTCAGCCACTCAGTTTGTGGCATTTGGCTACAGCAGGCCTAGCAAGTGAATTTAGCCGAGTGACTAACCCACAAAGAAAAAGAGAGCTCAAATTAGTTACAACTTTCTCCTCAAGCATGGCTTTGATCCTCTTAGCTCACTTTCCATAGTTTTGAAGAGTGCTCACTTGGTTGGATCCCCCTGCACAGGCCCAGTCAACAGCTTGGGAACCAGAGTGGTCTGCAAATAGTGGCAGTGTGAACTCCGTCTTAGGGGCTAGAGAGATGACTCAGAGGTTAAGAGTGCTTGGTGTTTTTCCAGAGGACTGGAGTTCATTCGGCAGTACCAGGTCAGGCATCTCACACGGGCCTCTAACTCCAGCTTCAGGATATCTGATGTCTTCTTCTGGTCTCTGCTAGCACCTTGCACTCATGTACACATAATCATACATACACAATTGGAAAATAAAATTGATCCTTTTGAAAAAAAGAAGTCTATCTCAAACACGAATGAATGGTTAAATTATCCAAATAAAGAAGATACTGAAGTTGGGGCTTTCTGTTAGGTTTCAGGTCGTCTGGGTCAAAGGAGTAGGTATGTCCAAATGGGTTTGCTTGCAGATAGTTATGACTCAGGAGCTGCTG
>LZPO01067005.1:32138-48388 GCA_001675575.1 Neotoma lepida
AAAAAAGGAAAGAAAGGAAAGGAAGGAAGGAAAGAAGAAAGGAAGAAAAGAAAAAAGGATTATAAAAGACTTTGACTTTAGAAGAAAAAGAATAAGCAACCAGAGTCAAACTCTCCAGGAATAAATATGAGATGCATGTGACTGTAGCGTTGGTTACAGAATGCGAATGTGTTCTCAGTGATTAGCAGCTTGGGCCAAAAATCCTCTCAGCAAAACAGATATTTCACTCCACCACAGTGGATTTGATTACATGAGTTTCTTTGCTCTGTTCCAGCTTAATTTCCAGACCAAATGCTTTTAAATATTTATCACCCTTAATGGCTTGAATTTTAATTCTTATTAGAATTACAATTATTTTCAAACATGCTTGAAATTAATTTCTAAAATAAGCTCAGTTTCTGAAACACTATTGTTTCTGCAGTTGCTCTACCTTTGGCTAGTATTCAGTCAGGCCCTCGCGCTTCTCTTTTTTTACTTAGTGGATTTGTTGTAGTATACAACATGTGAATCTCAGGTACTTAGTCCAGAAATGTTAGCAAACATACAAAAAACTTCATACCAAAATACATACCAACCGCTGATTAAAAATGCTCACCATGACAATACTTTTTATCTAGTATAGAGCTAAAAAAGAATCCTATTATTAAACGTTGCTATCATTTTGTCCAGGGATGCGTGCTGTGGCTTGAACATGGGTATTTCCTGAGCATTCTCCACTGACAACCTTCTTGAGGTCATAGTAAGGAAGGTGGTGGCTGCAGGCTGGAGAGATGGTTTGGTGGTTAAGAGCTCTTACTGCTCTTGCAGAAGACGAGAGTTTGATTCCTAGCACTCACACAAGGCATCTCACAACCTCTTGTAACTCCAGCTCCAAAGGATCCAGCACTCTCTTTTGGCTTCTGGGGGTACCTGCATGTACATATACATACCTCCTCATGTCCATAATTAAAAATAAAGCTTAAAAAATAAAGAAGATGGAGCTTTGGGGAAATGATTGGATCATAGAAGTCGGGTCCTCACGAATCACTGCTTTTAAAAATAAAGCCCAAAGGAGCTTGCTTGTCTTTTCTTTCACATGAACACACACACACACACACACACACACACACACACACACAAACGGCTCAATTTTTGGAAGAGATATATGACCTTTGCTATACACAAAGTCTGCTAGATTTTTGATTTTATACTTTTCAGCCCCAAGGAATGCAACAAATTCTGTTGTATGCTGTTCAGACTATATTTTCTTATAATAACTAAACAGACTAAAAGTCTGTCATGATTTTTTAATAATTCATCTTTTAGAGTTTAAGTGCAAAATTTATTTGAAGATTGAATGTATTTTATCATTACTATTATTATTTTTGAACAGACTCTTACTATGTAGTCCTGGCTGACTTCAAACTTGCTGTGTAAACTTGGTCAGTCTTGACCTTGCAGCATCTTTCTGCCTCTGCCTTCTGAGTACCAGGACCACAGGCATGCACCAAAAAGCTGAACATATGCTATCAAACTTTTCATTTTAAGATAATTGTAGATTTGCATTCACCAGTAGGAAGTAGCGCAGGAAGAAGCTGTGTTCTTTTGTTCCCAGGTCTCACAAGGGTAATTAACATCCTGAACTATAGAAGAACACAATAGTCAGTGTCTTGACATTGATACACACAAGCAAGACACAGGTTTTGCATGTTTTGAATAGCTGCCCCATTTTTCTCTCTCTGTTCCCTTCTTTAACCTGTCAACTACTAATCAGTTCTGCCATTGAAAGAAGATTATCTAATGGACCCATTATCTAATTCTATTCTCTTTTGGAGGTCTATTCTGATGAACACATCTGTTTGTTTCTTCTTACTGATGAGCATAATCAAATGGTCTAGATAAACAGTTGGGTGAGTCATTTACCCTTTGAATGATGGTTAGATCATTTAAATGTTGGGGTTACTGGGAATTAAGTTGGCATGAATGTTTCGCACCCTTTTTTATGTAACTGTAAGTCTTCATTTCTCTGGGATAGATGCCCAGGAGAGTAGTTACCAGGTCATGTGATAGCTGCATATTTATTTTATTATATTAAAGTGTATTAATTATGCAAAATAATGGATTTATCACTGTATCTTTATACACGCATGTGTATGTGTATATTTACCCTCACCCTTCCCGCCATTCCCTCTCCATTCAGTGCATATTTTTTAATGAAGTGGTCATATTCTATTCTAACTTGCTACGCAATTTTTCCTTCCCATTAGCAAGGCTCGTATGATCCAATTCCTCACATCCTCCCCAGGATTAAATGTTGTCAATATTTTTATTTTAGCCATTTTGACAAGTATGTAGTGACATCTTGAGGTTATGCTTTTCAGACTATTACATTCTATGGACCTCCATTTTCTTTACAGGTGAATTTTGAGAACTTTTATATACTTAATTAGGTAATTTATTTTTGAGTCAATGTCTTACTATAGCCCAAGTTGGCCTTGAACTCACAATCCTCCTGCCTCAGCCTTCTGAGAGTTGTGATTACAGGCATGTGCCACCATTCCCAGTTTATATGTGTGTGTGTGTGTGTGTGTGTGTGTGTGCAATTATATGCAGATATGTTTAGATATGTGGTTTTAAAACCTTTTTCTCACTTTGAACTTGTCTTTTCATTTATTTTAGAAACCTTTCATAGGGAAAATAAGAAGTTTTTAATTTTCATGAAGTCTAATTTGTTGATTAGATTGGGAGATTGGGATTGTAGCTTGGTATCAAGTTAAGGAGATTTTTGCACAGATCAAGATCCTGAAGATTTTAACTATTTGTTTTCCCTAAGAATTGTATAGCTTCACATTTATATTGAAGTACATTGTCTTTTTAAGTTAATGCTTACAGTGGTGATGATGTTATGGTTCTCTCCCCCTCCCCATGGCTGTTCACATGCTTCACTCCATTTGCTGAAAATATATTTTGTTCATTGAATTAACCTTGCACTTCTATAACAGAAGCTGAGATATTTTTTAACTGTAAAGAATGATTCCTCTTTTTCCTTTAAAAAGATTTGCTTCGTTATTTATGAATTTACATGTGTGTGTCTGTGTGAGTGTATGTGCAGGTGGCCCTGTAGGCCTTGTAGGCCCTGTAGGCCTTGTAGGCTAGAAGGTATCAGATCTCCTAGAACTGGAGTTACAGGTTGTGGTGGTTTGAAAAAAAACGGCCTCCAAAGGGAGTGGCACTATTAGGAGGTGTGGCCTTGTTGGAGAAAGTGTGTCACTGTGGAGGTGGGCTTTGAGATCTCTTTTGCTAAGGATACTGCCCAGTGAGTCAGTCGACTTCCTGTTGCCTGCAAGATGTAGCACTTTGAGCTCCAGCGCCATGTCTGCCTGCATGCTGCCATGCTCCCCATCATATGATAATGGACGGAAGCTCTGAAACTGTAAGCAAGCCACCCCAGTTAAATGTCTTCTTTATAAGACTTGGCCACAGTCGTGTTGTCTCTTCACAGCAATGAAAACCCTAACCAAGACACAGGTGGTCTTGAGCCACCTGATGTGTGTGCTGGGAACCAAACTTTCTCGGGTCCTCTTCAAGACTAGCCAGTGCTCTTAACTGTGGAGCCATGTTTCCAACTTCTCTTTATTTATTCTCTAGCAAGAATTGTTCCTGCCGTCTTTGTCTAGAAAATTCTTACATGTATCATTAAACGTTTTCCTGAAATTCTAATAGAAATTATATTACCATGTGTGTCAGTGTCCAGAGGTCGATGTGCACACTGTGTTTGCTTCCTCCACTCTGGGGCACAACATCTCTCTCCACTCATTTAGAGCTTTGGTTCCTTTCATTGTTATTTTGTAGTTTTTAAAATATACGCCAATTCTACAAAATGATGGGTTTCATTATGAAATTTTCATACTGCTTTGTAGATTTGGGTGAATAAGTTCTGTACATGTTTTGTTAGAGTTAATGTAGACATTTCCTTTGAGCAGTTTTGATGGTCCAGCTCTACCTGATCACTGCTGGTGTAAATGCAAACGAGCTTTGTTTATGGCTCTTCTAACATTGCTGAACTTACATTATTTTCAAAAGTGTATTGTGTGACACGCTATGGGATTCTCTATGCAGACAGTCATTTCATTTATAAATAGGGACAGTTTTCTTTCTTCCTTTTCGCCTGCGCACTCTCTTTCTCATCTTACTGCAGTGGCTGGCTGTTGGGTAAGCTCCGTGTTGGGTCAGGGTGCTAAATATTGACATCTTTGCCTTGGTCCTGATTTTTGCATGTGTTCTTTAACAATTCAATGAAACAACTTTTATTTCTAATTTTCTGATATTTCATGGATGGCATCTAATTTGACTTTTTTTGCATCAATTAATATGATCATGTGATTTTCTTTTTCTTTTGTGTGTGTGTGTGTGTGTGTGTGGCACATGTGTCTAATGTGCAAGCATATGTGTATACATGTATGTGGAAGTCCCAGGTTTATGTAGGGAGTGGTCTTCAGTTGGCCTTCCGCCATATTGAAACGCAGAGCTCCAGGATACGGCTGGCCTCCACCTTCCCAAGCTAGCTAAATTACAGGCAAGCTGCTATGTCCACCCAGATTTTTTTTGTAGCCTGTTAATATGACAGATCACAATGATTTTTCAAATATTCAGTCACCTTTGCCTCTGTGAAGTAAAATATCATTTAGTTAATATAGTATTTTTTATATTTTTCCAAATTTTATTTGCTAATAATTTAAGGGTTTCACAAGGTACACTGATTTTCAGGTTCAAAAAATATCTGAACAACTTGTATCTCGTTTGGTGTTAGAATAAGTCTGGGTTTGTAACAAAAATTGGCAAATGGCCATTACTGTCTCTGAAGAAAAAAATCATTATAGAATTGGTGTTAATTCTTTTAAATATAGCGATTACAGCTGTTCACTGAAACCAAATAGGACCTAATGGTTTTGTTTTAGGGAGTTTGTCATTATAAGGTCATTTGGACTTAATATAGTATGGTAAATTCTAGGTTTTTTGGAATTGGTAACATTCCATCTGCATATATATTTACTCGGAGTAGTTCCCTATTATTCTTCTAATGTTTGCTGTATTTATAGTGATATCTCATTTTATTTATGTTGGTTACTTATGTCTTGTTTTCCTTGGCTAGTTTTGTAAAATGATTAAAATATTTTATTAACAAAATGTACATTTATTATGTGCAAGTACCATGTCCATTCAATCGCTACTCAACGGGGCAGCTATTGGAACCTCATGTCTTAGATGCTTGATTGGCTTCTCCGAGGTTATACAGCTTGAGTCCAGACAGGGAGGACTCGGGCTTAGGCTTTGTTCTTCCTGGCGCAGCCACCACCAATCCCTCAGTATGTGCTCTTTAAAAGGGACAACTGGAGATTAAATTGTTTAATCTCTGCTGCCTGCTCATGTGTCATCTTTCTCTCTGTCTCTTTCATTTTTCTGATCATGGAAGAGTTTTTGTTGCTTGACAGACATTAGCCATTTCCAGGGTGTATAATTTCTTAGAACTAGGTGAAGTACATTGAACAAGTAGATATTTACAATGTGCTTTAAAGAACCAAGAGTCTGGACTAGCAGAAGCTGCTCTCAGGGATGACCCACGTGCACTGACAATTCCTTCTCCTCTACAGGTTTAATGAGGGCACTGGCCAGAATTCAGCTCAGGTGGCAAAGGCATTTGACAACCTATCAGATGCAGTGATTTAAGCTTTATTGGTCTGTTCAAAGGTCAGCTCTTGGTTGCATTGATTTCCTAGTTTTCTGTTTTCAATTTCATCGATTTTTCATCTTATCTTTATTATTTTCTTTGTTTTGCTTGCTTTGTGTTTATTTTGTTTTGTTTTCTAGGGTTTTCAGATGGACCTTCAATTGATTTGCACATTTTTCTCTTCCGATATACGCATTTGGCATTTCAATTTTTTCTCTTGTTGCTGTTTTAGCTGTATCCTATGAATTTTGATCTCTTGTATTTTCATTCATATTCAGTCAAATGTACTATTTCTATCTATTTTCTTTAGGACTTAATTTTTCATGCACAAACTATTGGAGCATTTGGGGGATTTTCCCATTATTTCTCTGTGGTTGATCTCCAGCTTGAATCCACCACACAGAGAAAATACATTCCTTATGTATACATTTCAGTTCTTTTGAGATTGTCTATTTTGGTAGATGCTCCATGGGCTGTTGAAAAGGATGGGTACTCTTGTGTTGGTGGGTGGATAGGTCTATAAATACTAATATTAGATCCTGTTGTTTTATGGCATTGTTGAATCATTCCATATCCTAGATGATTTTATATTTGTTTAGTTGAGAAAAGATGAATTTCCCAAGTATGACTACGGCCATGCCTATCTTCCTTGTCTTCCTATCTGCTTTGCTGCTAACATCATTGTGGCCCGATTATTAGTCCAAGTGTGCTTATAACTTCTTTGTTGATGAAGCAAGGATTTTATCATTATAGGATGGCCATTTCTGTCTCTGCTACTTTTGTCTGATAATAGCAACCACTTATTTTTTTATATATTATTATCTTCTATTGTTGTTTTGATAAGGCTGGCCTCAGATTTGCTATATAGCCCAGGCTGGCATCAAACTCATGATTCTTCTGTTTCAGTCTCTGGAGTGCTAGGATTACAGTTGTGCATACTATTCCCAGCCCCTCTTCACCTTCTTTTGTCTTCCTAATATTTGTATGATGTATCTGCCTCCATCTTTTGATTAATTGCCTGTCCTGTATAGGACATGAGTTTGTAGATAGCAGTGTTAGTCAATTTCTATGAGAGCTGTTCACTTGTTTGGGGCCTGTGGTGAGGCAGCATTTCATTGCCAAGGTACAAAACAGGAGGAGGAAGGGGCTGGGAGCCTGATATCTCATTCAAGGTCGTATTCTGAATGACCAGACCACCTAGTACTCTAGACTTCCTAAAGGTTCCACTATAGGTACGGTATGTGCGCCTGTGTGGGGAGACACACCTTCAATCCCAGCACAAGCAGGTAAATCTCTGTGAGTTCAAGCCCAGCCTGGTCTATAAAGTGAGTTCCAGGCAGCCAGGGCTCTATATAAGACTCCGTCTCAAAAATACAGCACCCCCACCCCAAGAAAGATCTCTATTGTATGATATTTTGTTTGTGCTCTGCCAAATAAAGCTTGCCTGGAGATTTGAGGGCAGAGCTAAGCCACTAGTTAACCATAGATGCCAGGCAGTGGTGGCACACACTTTTAATCCCAGCACTTGGGAGGAGGAAGCAGGAAAATCAGGAGCTCAAGGCCACCCTGGGCTACGGGAGATTGAACCAGTCTGAAAGAGAAACAGCTGCGTGGTGGTCGCACCTTTAATCCCAGCACTAGGGAAGTGGGTGGAGGCAGGACCTCGACATCCATTCAGTCTGAGGATTTGTAGAGACAGGATCTCCCCCATTCAGTCTGAGACAGGGTATCTGATTTGATCTGAGATTTTGTAGAGGTAAGAAGTCTCTGGTGGCTAGCTGCTCAGCTTCTCTGATCTCTCAGCTTTCACTGTTGATATCTGACTCTTGATTTTTATTGTTAAGACTAGGTAGGATCACACTTCAGATCCCATGATTTACCAAGAGTCATCAGGATTGTTACTAAGGATCATACAGACTGTTGGGAACTTTCTAGATCCAAACTAGTACATCATATGGTTGGGCCATATTTTATTGTCAATCTCTGCCTTTTAAATGGTGCTTTTAGGCCATTAAAATGAATGTATTTATTGATATGTTAGAGTTGAACATGCTATATTAGTCAGGGTTCTGCAGAGAACAGAACTGACAGCATTAATAAATAGTAAAAGAGAATTTATTACACTGGCTTACACAGTATCATCTGAGCAATCTAACAGTAGTTGTTTCACACTGGGGAGGCTATTCAGTCCTGGTGGCAGTGAAGGCCTGAGGACTCCTGACATCTCTGGTCTGAAATCTACATAGGTAACCAGAAGAAGCTAGATTCTGATTTCTGATATCAGCAAAGGAAGGCAGCAGTACCAGGTGTTGGTAACTGCAGTGGCAGCAATGGAGCAGATGAACTCACTGACAGGGTAGAAGAACTTGCCAGTGAGACACAAAATCAGTGAGGCAAAAAGTCAAAGTTTTTCCCTTGTATATGCCTCAACATCATTAGAAGGTATTGACCATATTCAGAGTGGATATTCCCACTCCAAATAATAACTAAGGCAAGCAAATCACTCACAGGGGTGGAATGGATATGAAGGAGTAAAGAGAATGGTGGGGCCTGACCTTCCAGAATACTGAGTCATGCACTGTCAGGTGCCCAATGACTTGATGGCAGACCCGCAATTAACTATCACACATGCCATTTTATTTTTTTCACCTTTGGTTTTATTTTTGTTTTCTTTCCCTGTAAGTGTTGTAGAATATTATTTTAAGGTGTGTTACTTTTGTTTATGTTGCATTTGTTTAACTCTGTGAAGCTGTGTTACTTTGCCTGTTTAAAACACTTGCTAGTCTAATAAAGAACTGAATGGCCAATAGCAAAGTAGGAGAAAGGATAGGTGGGGCTGGCCGGAAGAGTGAATATATAGAAGGAGAAATCTGGGGGAAGAAAGAAGAAGGATCAAGAGAAGGAGGAGTACACAAGGGGCCAGCCACCCAGCTGCACAACCAGCAGGGGAGTAAGAAAGAAAGATATACAGAAACAGAAAAAGGTAAAAGATAGATACAAAGATAGAGGTGAAAGATAGACAGGCTACTTTAAGTTAAGAAAAGCTGTCAAGAAACAAGCCAAGCTAAGGCCAGACATTTATAATTAAGAATGAGCCTCCATGTGTGATTTATTTGGGAGCTGGGTGGCGGGTTCCCCAAAAAAGAAAAAAACAACCACCAACATTTTGGTGCCCAATGTGGGGCTGAGTATCCACGTAGGACCTAACAAAGTAGGGGAAAAAAGGAAAACGACACCTCCTTTATGAGGTGCTGCTGTTCAGCTGGGTGTGCTAAATAGAAAAGGTAAGCTAAGTAAAAAATGCCTGTGGGCAGCTCAAGCATTCTAGAGCTCTAGGAAGGTTGAATGCAGTTCTTGGTCATGAACCTCCAAACCAGTTGTGGGTTTTAGGCTTGGTTTTCATGACCTGAGAAGTGGGTGGAGCCAGCTGAGAGCCATGTGTGGAGGATCCAGGTATAGGTTAGCAGTTTAAAAGTTTGCTCACAGGGTCAAAAAGGCTAAAAGAGATGTAGGAAAAGATGTCCAGATGGAAAAGCCCCTGAACAGGTTCCAGTGTGTTTTACAATGTGTGTAGGCTTAAGAAAGAAAGAAAAAGAGTATAGTCATAGAAAGAAACAAATATTATATTCATTTTTTATTTAAAAAATAATAAAGTCTTTAAAGGGAGAGTAAAAGTAATATAAAAGAAAAAAAGCCATGTAAGATGGGAAATACACAGAGTCTGGATCCTGTATGTTATTATGTTGATTTTGAATTTTTTGATTGCTGAAAAGCAAAGGACAGATGCTAGAAGACATGGGATTGTGAACTAGACTGCTAAATTGAACCAATCTAGCCTTAACTTTTAAAAAGTCAAAAAATATATTTGTCAAATGGAAATCAAAAATGTTTTGAATTTTTGTTCCCACAGGAGATGAGAGGCTATGGATTCCTTCAGGGTTGATATGGATCAGGTTTGATCAGGTTAGACCTCCTGAGACTTGACAGGTGATATATATCAGCAAAGATTACTGCTGGTCTTCCCAGGACTTGGTCATTATCTCAAAATTTTCTCTCTGAGACCCTAAAGATACTTCATCTACAGACAGCAGGAAGCAGTTTGGAGAACATGGCATTCACATTCCCAAGAGGGGTGTGGGAGGCTTTTGGTTATTTGGTAGGTTATGGATGTTTGTTATTATTTAGGGGAATATAGTATATTGATATAAAGTTAAAGTTATTTTTCTTACACTGTATATATGTTTCTACTCTTGTTTAAAGGATTTTTGTATGTTGATAAAAATTTAAGGTTATTTTTGTTATAACATATTGTATATATGTTTCTAATCTTGTTTAAAGTATTGTACCTATGCAGTTAATTTAAAAATGTATGGTAAAATTCTAGTTTTTGAAAGCTGTTATTATAAACTATATGCGATAATATAGTTATCATATAAACATATAAACATAGGTTAGTGGTTAGTCATTTATAACAATTAAATTTGTAGATATGTTAGGTATGCTTTCCAGATCATATAGAGATATATTTTAAAGAGATAGATGGTCTTCAAACCTTTCAAAGACCTATAGAATATGACATTTAAAATATTTTGTTAACATAAAGTTTTTCATGACAATGAGACACATCTGTTCCTGGCAGCACCAATTTATTTCAGAGACGATGGGCATTGAAGAAACTATTTTAGGGTAAGCCTTTGGTTGATAAATTCTATGGGTTCTTCATCTAAATGTTTTCCTTCTCATTCCTGAGAGGTATTCCACTGGGTATTGCTCTGTGGCTAGAAAATACTTTCCTTCCAATATCTGAATAGTGTGCCACTTACTTCTGGCCTTTCAATTTTCTTATGAAAAAAACCACTACCATTGAATTGGTTTTTGTTTGTTTGTTTTGTTTTTGTTTTTCTCAGCTGTAATGCAACATCCCTCTAAATCAATGGTTCTCAACCTGTGGGTTGTGCCCCCTTAGGGATCACTTATCAGATATCTTGCATATCAGATATTTTACATTCACAGCAATAGCAAAATTACTTGTTAGGAATTAGCAACAAAAATAATTTTATGGTTGGGGAGTTACCACAACATGAATAGCTATATTAAAGGGTCACAGCATTAGGAAGGTTGAGAATCATTGCCATAAATCTTCTTGTCTTTAGCTTTCAGAAGTTTCACAATGACATATCATGGTGAAAATCTTTGGATTTACTTTTATTTTTTAAGGAAAACAGAACAATTAGATTGATATAGTTTCTCAGTTTTTCTGATGCAAAGAGAAATATTAAAAAGAAAACTTAAGACAAATATATAATCACCCATCCCACAAACTCAAATAACCTAAAAGAAAATAGGTCAATGTTGTCTTAACCAGGCAAAGTATCTTCACCTCTGTAAGATGCTTCCATACCATACACATGTTCTTTTGTTCTTGTGCCCCTGGCCTTCGGGAGAGAAGCTTTCCCTAAATAGCCCTCAGCCTTGGTTCTTATTTGTCATGGGTGTATTTCTCAATATGTCAGGCAAAACCAGATCTTGCAACCATGAATGTACATTTGCTCCAGCTGTACTACTTGGCCAACTCTATTTATTTGTGCACATCAAGTTCATCTCATCCATCACTGTGAGGCCCTCAGCCTTGTGTAAGACTTTAAATGGTACATCAATAGATTTCTTTGTGGGAAGAAGTTTCAACTGTGGTCTCTTCCTGTTTGGTTCTGCCACAAATGTGAAAGAGTGAAGGGAATGGCAGGCCATTAGCTCCCAGAATTCCATGCTGCACTCTCTTGTTTCATGTGTATTCAAGTTCCTGTTCTTCCTCCTTCTCCATCTCCTTCTCCTTCTTTTCCTTCTCCTCCCCTTCTTTTCTTTTTTCTCCTCTCTTATTTCCCTGGGGAATAAAGGGCTTTGTGCATGCTCAACAAGCACTCTATGATTAAGCTCTATCTTGCCCTTAACTTCTTTAATTTATATCTTTACTTTTTTTTTTTCAAAATTGGGGCATTTATTTTCATTTTTTTGCATATAGTTTTGGGTTTTTCTCATTTTTATTTTCACCTGAAACACTGTTGACACAACATTAGACTCCCTCAGGTCCCAGACGCTATGCTCTCTCTTCTCCAGTTAATTCTTTCTTTACTATTCAGACCAGCTATTTTCTTTTTTTTTAAACCTTAATTAATTAATTAATTAATTTTACATCCCAATCACAATTTCCCCTCCCTCCTCTCCTCCCATTTCCTCCCCCACTTCCCCTTTGCTTCTCTGCCTCATCCACTCCTCCTCTCTTTCTGTTCAGAAAGGGGCAGTCCTCCCATGGATAGCAACAAAGCATGGCATATCAAATTGCCATAGGACTGAGCATCTCCCCTTGTATTAGGCTGGGCAGGGCAATTCAGTATGAGGAATAGGTTCTGAAGAGCCAGCCAAAGCATTAGGGATAGTCCCTGCTCCCATTGTTAGGAGTCCTACAAATAGACCAAGCTACACAACTGCCACATATATTTAGAGGGCCTAGGTTGGTCCCATGCAGGTTCCCTGGTTGTTGGTTCAGACTCTGTGAGCCCCATATGAGCCCAGGTTAGTTGTTACTGTGGGTTTTCTTTTATTTATTTTTTTCACATTTTAAAAATTTTTTTTCCCTTCATTTTACATACCAAGCAAAGATCCCCTCTTCCCTCCTCCCACCCCACCTGCCTCCCCCTCCCAACCCATTCGTGTCTCCCACCCACAAGAAGGCAAGGCCTCCCATAGGGAGGTACATTCAGTAGAGGCAAGTCCAAGCCCCTCCCCCTGCCTCAAGGCTGTGCAAGGTGTCCCATCATATGTAGTGGGCTCCAAAAAGCCCACTTATGCACCAGGGATCAATTCTGATCCCACCACCAGGGAACCCCCCAAGCAGTTCAAGATACATAACTGTCTTCTCACGCAGAGGACCCAGCCCAGTCCCATGCAGGCTCCACAGCCGTTGATCCAACTTTCATGAGTTCCCAGTAGTTTGGTTTGGTCATCTCTGCAGGTTTCCCCATTATGATCTTGATGCCCTTGCTCATAGAATCCCTCTTCTCTCCCCCTACTGGACTCCTGGAGCTTTGCCTGGTGTCTGGCTATGGATCTCTGCATCTGCTTCCATCAGTCACTGGAGAAAAGCTCTGTGATGATAGTTAGGGTATTCACCAATCTGATCACTGGGGCAAGCCTATTCAGTTCAGGCACTTTCTCCACTATTTCTAGTAGTCCAAGCTGGGATTGTCCCTGGGGAGTCCTGGGAACTTTCCTACCACCCAGTTTCTCTCTATCCCCATGATCAGACCAGCTACTTTCTATTGTCCTATCTCCCTCTTCTCTGCTCTGCTCTTTGCTTTGGAGCCATTAGGGTATTTTGTTATGAGACTCTAGTTCTTACAATTCCTAGGTCAGTTGTTTTTTTTTTTGTTATTTTTTTGATTCTCTTATGGCAGAGGAAGGAAAGGTTACTGGCTTGTTACTATCAGGTGGGACACAAATGCAGGTTTCCTATTGAGCATCTGTGAGGACCAAGAATTGGAGTCTCACCCATCTCTTCGCCAGATTTCAGCTGATACTGTTTCAGCTTGGAGAGACAAGACTTCACAACTTCCCATGTGCCCTTCATTGATTCCATGTATGGAGTGCATCATGGTTTGTATGTCAAGTGTCTTTTCCCCACTGCTCTTTGTATTGAAGGCTTGGTTTCCAGCAGGTGGCACTACTGAGATGTGATAGGGTTGTGGGAATTCTTAGGTTAATCCACTGAATAATTCATTCGATATTAAAAGAGAAGATTGTTGTAGTCACTATGAATGTGCCTTTGAAAAGTATATCTTGTATCTGATTGCTTCCCACCTCTATGTTTCCTGGATGCCATGAGGCAAACAGCTTTCTTCCAGCAAGCTCTTCTGCCATAAAGTTTCCTCTTGCCATGGGCCGGAATGCATTGGAGCTAGCTGACCACGGACTGAAATCTCTGAAACTGTAAGGAAATGAAAAACTTTTCTCCTCTGAATTGTTTTTCTCAAGTATTTTACAACAAGCAACTACTGTGCTGTAAAATTTGAACTCTCAACTAGTCTTCCTCCAATACCACATAGAGTGGTATCTATCTTAGGGTTTCCATTGCTGTGAAGAGACACCATGACCATGACAACTCTTATAAAGGAAAACATTTCATTGGGGCTGGGTTACAGTTCAGAGATTTAGTCCATTATCACCATGATGGGATATGGCAGCATGTAGGCAGACATAGTCCTGGAGAAGGAGCTGAAAGTTCTATATCTTGATCTGCATGTAGCAAAAGTGAAAGTGACACTAGTCGTAGCTTAATCATCTGAGACCTTAAAGCTCACCCCCACAGTGACACTCTTCCTCCAGCAAAACCACACCTACTCCAACAAGGCCACACCTCTTAACAGTGCCACTCCCTGTGGACCAAGCTTTCAAATACATGAGTCTACAGAGGCCATACTTATTCACACTATCACAGGTGGGAACAGGAAGGACAAGGTGGGAAGATAGTTGGTGAGGATGAAGGTGAATTCTCTTATTTGACCCTTGCTGAAGTGGATGTAGTGGGACTAGCATGATTTCTATGTCTTTGGCTGGAGCAGAGGTATTATTATCCCAGAGTTTTCTGTTTTGATAGGCTACACCTTTCCTTGTCTGTTGCAGGGATGAAGGGGGAGAAAGAGGGACACATAGAGATTGACTTACACATACTTACACTTACACATACATAAAGACACACACACATACAGACCACACACACAGGTACAGACACACACACACACACACACACACACACACACACACACACCCACTGAATTACCATGTCAATCCCAGGACTCTTAATGTCTCAATTTTTCTTCCTTTTTTATTCTACCATTTCAGAATATGTTTGATTTACACACAGTATACAGGGATTTTGGTTGTATGTATGGAATGAATATGGGAAAACATACTTATCCTATATTTTTAGAAGTAGAAATATTTTCATGAGTTTGTAAAACATGATTTTTGACCCCAGGGGCCCCAACAAAGTATAGTTTGATTCTTCCATTGGTCTGCCCAGGTGCTTCTAAATATTCCCTCATTGTCACCAAGCAAACTTCCCATTATAAACTCAAGGGGTTTTCTAATTATTCGGAGATCTGGACAGTTAAAAGTCTACTGAACTCCCTTCAACTCCAGAAGAGATGGGCCCCACGTTATCCTACCTCTAGGTTAAGATTTTCCCCACGTATATCCACACTAAAATTTCACATTAGCCATTTCCTGAGCCTCGAGAGCCTGTACCAGAAGAAAACCATTTTAAGAGTATAGGTGTTGTGTGCAATTGTGATGATGTTGAGGAACACAGAGGTATTTGTGCAGATTGAGTTTGTATGTGCTTGCATGTACGTCTTTGGTCCCATTTCTACATGCACTGCTCTAAGAAAGTCATAGTCGGGGTGATAAATGATTCATACTTTCCTCTAGAACCAGATGAAAAGCCACTTTTGTTTTTGCCCTTCTCCAAAAGATGAGTGTACTGCACTTGAACAAATGGCCTGTAAGTCACATGCACTCAACTGTCTATCAACCCTAGTTTTTAAGCAGAATAGGGTAAGTCCTATGGTTCATTAGTGACATGAGCTATTGTCCTGTTATTGTCTTTTTTTTTTAAAGATTTTCATTATTTTCAATTATAAATAGGTGTGTCTGCATGTGGGTATATTCACATAAGTGAAGGTGTCTGTGAAGGCCAGAGATGTCAGATCCCATGGAGGTGGAGTTATAGATTGTTGCGTCACCTGATTTGGGTGCCTAGAACTGAACCCGGGCCCTCTGGAAGAGCAGCAAGTGTTCTTCACTGTTGAGCCATCTTTCCAGCCTATCCTGTTATTTTCAAAAATGATGAAGAATGGCAAACCTTACTATATAAAATTCATGCAACAGAATACTGGACTAAGTGTTCTCTAGCTCAAAATACAATAGACACATCCTCTCCTCTACTGCTTCCCCACCAATATTACAATGAATTCTGAGAAGAGGCACTTTGAAAACTTTTGCAAAGACAAAAACACTAATAGAGTAAAATGAATACTTTCAATTTCTGTTTGGTTACTTCCTTGTATTAGCTTGTGGGTGAGTCAGGCAGGGAGAGAGTTGAGAAAGTGAAGGAGGTAAACAATATGTTGGTTCATGGCCAGACTCAAGGCCTTTTGTGTCAGGATAGTGAAGTTTAGAGAAGTTACAACAATATGTGCTTATGAAATTTTGTTTCCTTTGAAATCCTGAGGCATCTTAGGATGCTAATTCAGACGACTCACCAGAGAGCAGACCTCAGAATGTCAGTCAGTAAGCACAAGAATGTCTAGACTTTCTAAAGTCATGCTCTAGGAGTCGTGAAGTTGCAGGAGGAGGGAAAATGGGAAATTAAGAAAGCAACCTTAAATATAGTATGTCCACAAAGGGAGGGGTCATGAAGAGAGACAGTAACACCAGGCCAATCAGGGAAGACTTGGGGGTGTGTCCACAAAGGGAGGGGTCATGAAGA
>LZPO01067006.1:0-16786 GCA_001675575.1 Neotoma lepida
AAATTTTAAAAACAGTGATTTCTTCTTTTGGAGAACAGATTTTAAAATATAATGAAGAGTTTGTTCTGCTTGCTTTACTATGTGTCTGTAATAATGTTCATTATACACCATCCCCACCACTTACTGAACTCCAAAATGTATTCAGAACATTAAAATTAACAAGGCTGATAACTCTTTACTTCAGGAGAATTTCCTACATGTGACTTTTTCAGGTTTCAGCTTTTGTTTCTACACTCAGAGTGCAATTGCAGAATCCACCATTAATCTACACTTCTTCAGCCACAACTTAAGTCCTCAAAAGAAACCATAGATGTTTGCCTCTATCCAACATTACCTATCTCTTACAACAAAGGCTCCTAGNAAATGATTTTTAAAATGTGAATTTCATAGTTGTTATCCAGATTTATTGAATCAGAATNTCTAAAAGTAAAGCAAGATAAACTACATTTTTGAAAACTTTCCCAAAGCTCTTTGGAAATATATTTTGAAGTATTCTCATAATAGATTATATAATTCCTCACCTGAAATCCTAGACTTATTCCTTGAAGCTTTATGAAGAGAAGAATAAATTTATTTTCATTACATAGATATGTACATAAAAATAACTTTGTCAAAATATATTTAGGCTTTAGGCTTATATTCGATAGCTATACAATAATGTATTAACATTAATGGAGTGTGCATAAAAATATCTAGCACAAATCCAAAATCAGATCAATAAAGTCATTGCTTATTATTCTGCAACAGATCTGTGCCAACACTTCTACTCACACTAGGGAAGCAAACGTGGCTTAGACATCTTTCTGGTAGACAGTCTCTCTGACAGACATAGTCTTTCTGGTAGACATATTTTGANCTAAAAGAAACTAGAAGTCCTTTACTCTCTGTGTAGGTGAGTGTGGTTAAAGCTGTTTAGCTGTGCTACCATTGAGCCCATAAAAAGAGTAAAGGAGAATCAATAACAAATGTGTGAGTTATTTAGTGAATGAAAGAAGGAAGAAGATTGTCTACAAGGAAAGCTGAGGGTCAAAACACTGTGTGTTTAGTTTATGAAAGCTGTGTTCTTATTGGCCAAAAAGAAAAGTTTAAAATTTCAGGAGATAGAGAAAAACATGGATTAAGTTTCTAGAGGATAGGCTAGGATGTAATTAAAAACACAGGAGGATTTTTCTACCAAGACTCCTCGCTCCTATCAGAAGGGAAATAGGAGTAAGTATCCACAGCCATTAAGAAGGAGGGCTCTGCACGATGTTCTGTGACTTCTCAGAGCAGTGGCAAGAGCCTGGTCTAAGATTAGGGTGCCATAAGGTTTGGGGAGGAAAGATAAAGATAAAAGGTATTAGAAACAGAGAGCAGGGGCCCTATGTGAGGAGGGGATCTTTATTCAGAGCCTTCAGCAATTCAGGGTACCAACACTGAGGGTCTCACTGTCAATACAAGCTGTGACATACAGTTGACAACATCCATGTAAGAGCTAACATGGGGATACTAGTTATAATGGTGGTGACTAAAATAAATGCCCTGATGCACCACCTACATGGACATGGTCCCTTCAAAATCATTCTCTGGCTTCCTGATAAGCTCCTTTTTGACAGGATCCAGATGCCAGCCTTCTCAGCAAATTAATCTCAACTGACGAAAGCCTCCTTCCCCAAGGCCTTGATTCTCTCCCAACTACTTACCGTCTGTACCCAATGGCTGTTCAATGGAAGGATATGGAATTCTGTCTCCTGAGCCACCTTGAAATGAAACTGAAAAGAATTCTCGTTTCCTTGTTCCTACAGGGTCATCTTGACCACTTCCTCTATCCACTCCCACTGCCTCACCTCCCTCCAAATAATTTTCACATGAAATTCAGGATACACAGTCAAATTTAAATTTTAGAAAATTATGCACTATATATTATATTTCATATTAAAGCTATTCATTGTTCACCAACCATATAATTTTAACAAATTATTCTACGTTTGCTCAGCATTGTCATGCCATCCACAGGTATGAATTCAGAAAGTACCCTATAGTAAATATTTTTCACATTGGTCTTGTGCCGGGTTCAGCTACCATGGAATCTACACCTCTACAGTCACTGAACTTGGGGTGTTAGACAGTACTATGGGATACCTGGAATTTCTCCTCTGGCTCTAATGAAGTATACCCAGATGTTCACAAAGGTCACAGCAAAAAACTCTGTGACTCCAAATTTCCAGAACAGAATTTCAAGTCCCCAGTCACAACTTCTCTCCCTGGAGTTATGACAAGATGGCATTCATCGTAGAGAAAACATATCATGCTATGTTGATGAAAGACACAGTACAAAGACACAGTACAAAGACACAGTACAAAGACACAGTACAAAGACACAGTACGCTTCTGTCTCCTTCCACAGAAGTGCTCAGGGTTACTTTTCACTTTTCATAACTTCTTGTCTGAGTGATTTCTAAATTTCTCAAGGATATCATAGCAGTGTGTTCAGTTAAACATCTGGTTTGTAGGTTTGGGCTTCACACCAAACCTACTTTTTTTCTCTTTTCCACTGTCATTCTTCATTGTCTCCTGACTACTGTTTACTGTTATCATGTCCTCCATCTCCAGGGATGCAGGCCAAATAAACATTTCCTGATTAGGCTGTTCACCACCGTGTTCTGGGCTTCCAATTAGGTGTCATCTGGCAACCTGGTAACTTTATGAAACAGGCAGGCGCTAGCTCAACTTCTNCCTTTTATCTTTTAACTTCATTAAAGGGAATCTATTCTGAGGCCACTGCAGAAATGAGACCTCCAAATATTTCATATGGTTTGACACCTTGCCAAATTTACAAAAACCCAAATTCTGCTTAAAGGGTTTTTTTAAATTTCAGTCCTAAGAACAGGCCATTTACTAAATTGAGTATATATAACTAATTTTCTGGCTGTTCTCATCTAATCTAATGAGTCACATTGAGGTCCTTATATTTTGGACATTTCCCAATCCCTACTAATATTTCAGAATTAGCATTTTTTTCAGAGAAGGTTTGATGGAAAAGAAATATTTCATAGAATGTTAACACTGGATTTATCTTCACTTTCACATAAATACTCATGCAGATTTTTAAAGTCTAGAGTAGCTGAAGCATAATAAAACTCTATTGTCTCAAAATACAAAAGGTTTAGTGTTGATTTATTGTAGTTTTCACATCCCTAGCCAGACTCAGGCAGCTGTATTAAGAGGTCTAAGCAAATATTAAAGATCTGAAGTCAAAGACCCTGNATTTGAACCTTGATTCCACTCTTGGATATTAGAGCATATATTAGTTTAGCATCACTGTGACCAAATACCTAACGGAAGCAACTTAGAAGACAGTTTGTCTTGATTCAGGGGGTGAAAGAGATTTCAGTTCATTATGACAGGGAAGGAAAAGTTGCAGGAATGGCTCCACCCTGGTGCCAGGAGCACGAGGCAGTATCTTGCTCACATTGTAGCAGACCACAAAGCAGAGAAGGGTGGCTAAACCCAGTGCTGGCCACAACACTCCATGGTTTCCTAGTGACCTACTTCTACCAGCCATGCCATACCCTGTAGTTGGTTGTTTACTCTTTTGCTCTTATGTTCTTTAGGGTCCCTGCACCCAGCTCCTCAATAATTATATACATAGAGTCTTATTATTTCTTGTGAATGCCCAGCCTTAGCTTGGCTTATTTCTAGCCAGCTTTCCTTAACTTAAATTATCCCATCTATCTTTTGCCTTTGGGCTTTATCTCTCTCTATTCCTGTATACCTTTCCTTCTTATTCCATTGTTAATTGTGTAGCTGGGTGGCTGGCCCCTGATGTCCTCCTCTCCTTCTCCTTTTCTTGCTCCTCAATCCTCTTCTCAGATTTCTCCTCCTATTTATCCGCTCTGCCTGCCAGTCCCACCTATCCTTTCTCCTGCCTTGCTATTGGCTGTTCACCTCTTTATTAGACCAATTAGGTGATTTAGACAGGCACAGTAACACAGCTTTACAGAGTTAAACAAATGCAACATAAAAGAATATGACACATCTTTGCATCATTAAACAAATGGTCCACAGCATAAACAAATGTAACACATCTTTAATATTCTATAGCTCCACTGCCTTCAAACCAATATGTGAAACTCAGAACTGAGCACTCACAATGTGAGCCTATGAAGACATTTCAGTTGAACCAGAACAGACCATTATTTAATTCATCTATGCCTTGTTTTCTTCATCTAGAAAATAACTTCCTTGTAATATTGTTATGATAATAAAATGAGGTTATACTCATAAATCAGAGTATGGCATATAAGCAAACTAGCACAAATTAATAAGTACCACAGGGTCTTATATTGAATAAAATTTTAGATGTTATCCATTCGAGATAGTTATAANATTTATATGATCTTAGAACCCCTTCTTCACATTCTTTTAGAACTTAAATATTTGGAAGGAGACAACAGCAAGGAAACTTTAAATAAATATTTACTAGAATTAGCCATCAGTAGAACTTACATTAAAGGAGCATTACATTCATTAGAAACTGATAGTGTGATTATTCCGACATTGTTATAAATAATAAATTCACATTACTAATTAAAATTATGCCTATAATTCTTATAACACTTATGAGCAATAATAACAGCTGTGAACAGTGAGGGACCTATAAACACCATATTCCTGATTTTGAAAAGTAAATTTGCTTATTCTACCAATAGTACTTTAGCACTTCTGTTTCAGACACCTGTTAAGTATGGGCAAAACAATTCTCATCAAAGTAGTTTGTGGTACTTACTAGAGTAAAAGATGAAGAGATCAATCAAAATAAATCACATATGTATGAAACTTAACCTAGTATGCATTTGAACACATTAACTGAGTAATTTGGCTCAGTCAAATAGTTCAAAAGATGTTTCTCTAAGGAAGAGAACTCCGGGCTGAATCCTAAAAGGCAAGAGAAAGTAAATGGATAAAAGATCATTCCTAAAATAATTATTAGCATGAGCAAAGAATCTAGTGAAGACACTAAGATGTAGGATCCTCAACACAATCAAATGCTGCATGGGATGAGGCGTACAGCGATTACAGGCCGTGTTGTGGAGTTTTACCCACATGCTACAGCCAATGAGAAGTCATGGAAAAAACTTAGGACAAGAATGGAAAACATGGACAGGTTTACTTTTTGACAGAAAATATATGGCTTTAATGAGAAGACAAATTGGTGGAGAAGGCAAAAGTTAAGTACATTGTTTGGGATGCCATTTCAGCTTGATAAATTTCCCTTAAAAGTGACTGATGGAGATAGAGTGATATCCAAATTCAAGGCTACTGAGGAATTCATGATGCTCAAGATGAGAGAGGTGTCAAAGTATCTCTAAGTAAATGACTTTTATAAATGGACCAGGTTCAGAAATAAAAGACCAGGTTTTTCTCAGACATGTTGTATTTGGAATGCCTTTGAAATATTCAAGTAAAGATGTCAAGTTGGCAGTGAGAAAACTAGTCTCAAATAAAAAAAGTAGTTGGTACCAGACTATCCCTCCTATAGTAAATGACTATAAAACTGAGCAAAATATACAGGGCAACCTTTTAAAATGTTTGTGCAAAGAGAAACATCAACCCTGAATCCTATGAAACAAAAAATATGCAAAGTGAAGCACATAATTTCCCTGAACTTCTGCCTGGAAATTTTTCCAAACTATAAAGCGAGGCAAAATGGGGTTTAAAAGATCACAGCTGTATTGCAGACTTTGGGAGACAACAATAAAGTGGAATTGGTGTGAAGCTAAAGTTTTTGCAACTGGACATTGGAGATAGGGAAGTGGCATAGATGAAGCTTCAAAACTCTGTACAGTGATGTTCTCAAGATTTTGGCTACAAATTCCATGCCTATATGCATAAATATGGTGAGACCAATGAAGGTCTTTAAAAAAAACAACCAGTACATCTTTGTGAAACAAAATGAAATTTATTTTTGGTGTTTTGAGACAGGGTTTCTCTGTGAAGCAGCCCTGGTGGTCCTAGAACTCTCTCTGTAGACCAGGTTGGTCTCAAACTCACAGAGATCCACCTGCCTCTGCCAGGATTAAAGGCTGCCAGACCCAGCTTAAAAATGAGACTCATAGTTTCAAGCTTTTGGAAGAAATAGATTCTAACCAGGTGTAAAGGAGAAATTTCATAAATCCTCAAAGGGAGCCAGTTGACTTTTGGAAAGACTATGCCTTAAGAGTTGAGTTCCTGCTCTCTTGGTTCCCTCAGGCAGATATCCCCCCCCCAACCAAGGGCCATACCTGACAGAAGACCAGACCTCAACTCCAGCAGATACCCCATACCCAAACACAAGCCATGCCTACCAGAAGACCATCCTGCATCTCATGCAGAGCTTCCCTGCTCAACCACAAGCCACACAGGCTAGAAAGAAAACAGAAGCCAAGGAACAAAACACACATCCAACAAAGACAAACTCAGAAATCAGCACCTAGACCTATAATGACTCCATATTCAGATGCCTAGATATCAACATAAGAACACAATTAACAATAGTCAGGGCAATATGTCACCACTAAAGCCCAGCTATGCTGCTACAGCAGGCACTGAATATTCCAACACAATTGAAGCACAAGAAAACAACCTTAAAACCGACTTCATGAAGATGATGGGGTCCTTAAAGAAGAAGTGAATAAAACTCATAAAGAAATCAAGGAACTAACAAAAAATTGGAGGAAATGAGTAAATCCCTTAAAGAGAGACAAGAAAAAACAAACAAACAAACAACTGAAGGAAATTAATAAAACTGTTCAATAGAAGCAATAAAGAAAACACAAATTGAGGTAATTCTGGAACTAGAAAATCTAGGTAAGCAAACAGAAACTACAGATACAGCCATCAACAAAAGAATACAAGAGATGGAATAGAAAAATCTCAGGCATTGAAGATATGATATAAGAAACAGATACATCAGTCAAAGAAAATGTTAAATCTAAAAATAATTCCTGACACAAAAAATCCAGGATATATGGAGCACTATTAAAAGACCAACACTAAGAATAATAGGAAGAGAAGAAGGAGAAGAATCCCAGCTCAAAGGCCCAAAAATATTTTTGACAAAATCATGGAAGAAAATTTTCATAAGCTAAAGGAAAAGCCTATTAATGTACAAGAACCATGCAGAACACCAAATAGATTGGAACAGAAAANAAAGTTCCCTTTCCACATCATAATAAAAGCTTTGACCATTCAGAACAAAGTCAGAATATTAAAAGCTGTAAGGAAAAAAGAACAAGTAACATATAAAGGCAGACCTATTAGAAATACACTTAACTTCTCAATGGAGACTCTGAAAGCCAGAAAGGCCTGGATGGATGTCTACAGACAATAAGAGACCATAGATGCCAGCCCAAAAGACTATCCCCAGGAACACTTTCATCAACATAGACAGAGAAAACAAGATATTCCATGAGAAAGTCAATTTTAAACAATATCTATCTTCAAATCCACTTCTATAGAAGAGACTAGAAAGAAAGAAAAGCACACACACACACACACACACACACACACACACACAAATGACAGGAATTAACAACCATTGGTCATGGATATCTCTCAATACCAATGGACCCAATTCTCCAATAAAAAGACACAAACTAACACAATAGATGTGAAAACAAGAACCATCCTTATGCTGCATACAAGAAATATACCTTAACTTCAAAGATAGACATTAGATTTACCCTCAGAGTAAAGGGTTAGAGCAAGATCATCCAAGCAAATGGACCTAAAAAGCAAGCTGGTGTAGCCATTCTAATATCAAACAAAACAGACTTCAAACCAAAATTAATCAAAAGAGACAGGGAAGGATACTTCATACTCATCAAAATAAAAATCCACCAAGATAACATCTCATTTCTTAACATCTAAGCCCCGAACCCAAGGGAACCCACATTTGTAAAAGAAACATTATTTAAGATTAAATTACATTGACCCTCACACAATGATAGTGAGAGACTTCAATATCCCATTCTCACCAATAGATAGGTTATCCAGACAAAAACTAAACAGAGAAATACTGGAGCTAACAGAAGTTATAAACCAAATGGACCTAACAGATATCTACAGAACATTTCACCCAAACATACAAAAAAATACCTTCTTTAAAGCACCTCACAGAATATTCTCCAAAACTGATCACATACTTGGTCACAAAACAAGTGTCAACAGATACAAGAAATCTGAAATATCCCTTGCAACATATCAGACCACCATAGATTAAAGCTGGATTTCAACAACTGCAGGAAGCCTACAAACTCATGGAAACTGAAAATTTTCCTACTGAATGATTACTGTGTCAAGAAAGAAATTAGACACTTCTTAGATTTCAATGAAAATGAATATAAAATATATGCAAACATATAGGACACAATGAAAGCAGGGTTAAGAGGAAAGTTCATACCACTAAGTGCCTACATTAAAAAATCTGGAGATATCTCATATTAGCAACTTAACAGAATACCTGAAATCTCTAGAACAAAAAAAAAGCACATACAAGAGAACTAAATGGCAAGAAATAATCAAATTGAAGACTGAAATCAATAGAATAAAAACAAAGAGAACAATAGAAAGAATCCATGAAACAAAGAGTTGATTTTTTGAGAAAATCAACAATATAGACAAACACTCATCCAAACTAATGAAAAGACANGGAGAGAATACCCAAATTAACAAAATCAGAAATAAAAAGTGGAACATAACAAACGACACCGAGGATGTCCAAAGAATCATTAGGTGATACTTTAAAAACCTGTCCGCAAAATTGGAAAATCTAAAAGACAATCTAAAGGACAGTTTTAGTGCAGAATTCTATCAGACATTCAAACAAGAGTTAATGTCAATTCTCCTCAAATTATTCCACAAAATAGAAATAGAAAGAACATTGCCAAATTCATTTTATGAGGCCATAGTCACCCTGATACCCAAACCACACAAAGATTCAACAAAGAAAATTACAGACAAATTTCTCTTATGTACATTGATGCAAAAATATTCAAAAATACTAGCAAACTGAATCAAGAATATATCAAAAAGATCATCCACCATGATTAAGTAGGTTTCATCCCAGAGATGCAGGGATGGTTCAACAAACTNTGATCAAGTAGGCTTCATCCCAGGGATGCAGGGATAGTTCAACACATGAAAATTTGTCAATGTAATCCACCATATAAACAAACTGAAAAAACAAAACCACATGATCATCTAAAAGTCTTTGACAAAATTATACCCCTTCGTGATAAAAGTCTTGGAGAGATCATGGATACAAGGCACATGCCTAAACATAATAAAAGCAATATTCAACAAGCCAACAGCCAACATCAAATTAAATGGAGAGAAATTCAAAGCAATTCCATAAAAATCAGGACCAAGACAAGTTTGTCCCTTCTTTCTATATCAATTCAACATAGTAACTTGAAGTTCTAACTAAAGCAATAAGATAACTGAAGGAGATCAAGGGGATACAAACTGGAAAGGAAAAAGTCAAAGTGTCCCTGTTTGCAGATGATATGATAGTATAAATAAGTGACCCCAAAAATTCTACCAAGTAACTCCTACAGCTGGTGAACACCTGCAGTAAAGTGGCTGGATACAAGAATTACTGAAAAAAAATCAGTAGCCCCCCTATATACAAATGACAAATGAACCTAAAAAGAAATCAGGGAAACAATAGCCAATATAAAATATCATAGGATAACCCTATCCAAGCAAGTGAAAGACTTCTATGGCAAAAACTTCAAGTCTTTGAAGAATGAAATAGAAGAAGATATCAGAAGATAGAAAGATCTCCCATGCTCATGGACTGGTAGAATTAATGTGCTAAAAATGACTGTAATGCCAAAGTAATCTCCAGATTCAATGCAATCCCCATCAAAATTCCAACACAATTCTTTATAAACCTTGAAAAAATACTCAATTTCATATGGAAAAACAAAAACCCCAGGCTAGCTAAAAATACCCTGTATAATAAAAGAACTTCCAGGGGTGTCACCATCCCTGATTTCAATCTCTACTACAGAGCTATAGTAATAGAAATCAAATGATATTAGTATAAAAGCAGACACATTGATCAATGGAAATGAATCAAAGACCCAGATATAAATCCACAGATGGTTCCTATGGACATCTGACATTATATAAAGAAGCCATAAATACATACTGGAAAAAGAAAGCATCTTCAACTAATGGTGCTGGTCAAACTGGATGTCTGCATGTAGAAGAATGCCAATAGATCCATATCTATCACCCTGCACATAAATCAAGTCCAGATGGATCTAAGAACTCAACATAAAACCAGAGATACTGAACCTGATAGAAGAAAAAATGGGGAACAGCTTTGAAGGCATTGGCACAGAAGACAACTTCTTAAACAGAACACCAATCAACAGTTAATAAGTGGGACCTCATAGAACTGAAAAGCTTCTGTAGACAAAGGACACCATCAATAGGACAAAATGGAAGCCTGAATTTTCACAAAATCCACATCCAATAGAGGACTAATATTCAAAATTTATAAAGAATTCAAAAAACTAGACATCAACAAATCAAACAATCCTATTAAAAATACGGTACAGATCTAAACAGAGAATTCTCAATAGAGAAATATCAAATGACTGAGAAACACTTCAAGATGTTCAACATCCTTAACCATAAGAGAAATGCAATTCAAAATGACTGAGATTCCACCTTACACCTGTCAGCATGATTAAGATCAGTAACACAGTGACAGATCAGCTGGCAAGGATGTAGAGCAAAAACACTCCTCCATTGCTGATGAGAGTGCAAATTTGTACAGCAACTAAGGAAATCATTATGATGGTTCCTCAGAAAACTGGGAATCAATCTACCTCAAGACTCAGCTATACCCCTCTTGGGCATATATCCAAAGGGCATTCCATCCTATGATAAGGACACTTGCTCAATTATGTTCANGGTGGCTTTATTCACAATAGCCAGAAACTGGAAACAACCTAGATGTCCCTCGACAGATTGGATAAAGACTATGTGGTATATTAACACAAAGGAGTATTACGCATCACTTTAAGAAAATAGCATCATGAAAATTTCAGGCAAATGGATAGAACTAGGAAAAATCATCCTGAGCAAGGCAACCCAGACCCAAGAAGACAAATACAATATGTACTCCCTTACAGGTGNATATTAGCCGTAAGGGAGTACATATTAGCTGACTAAGTAGAGGATAATGACACTACAATCCACAGACCCAGAGAGGTTAAGTAACAAGGAGGACTCTAAGGGGACACGTGGATCTCCCTGGGAAGGGGAAATAGAATAGATTATGTGAGTGGACTGGGGGCAGGTACAGATAGGAACAGGAGGGATCGGGTGGGGGAGGATGAAAGAGTATGGGGAGAGATGACTGGAACTGGAGGGCATGGGCAGGGGGTGGGAGTGGGGGTGGGGGTGAGGGTGGAGGGGTGGATGATGTGGAAACGTAGTGCGGTGGAAACTCCCTGAAACCTATGAGGTGACTCTAGAGAGGACTTCCAGTAATGGAGGATACAGAACCTGATCCAATCCATCCATCTTCTGTAACCAGGCAAGGTATCCAATGCTGGGACTAGGACACTAATCCAGCCACAAAACCTTTGACCCACAACTTATCCTACCTGCAGGATGTGCTGAGAGCTTGTGGGAGTGGCCAACCAATGACTGGTCTAATTTAAGCTCCATGCCATGAGAGGGAGCCCATTCCTGACACTGTAACACTGCCTGGATAGCCAGGAACCAGAAGCTGGNTGGCCCAGAGACCTAGAGTAGAACCAAACAAAGCTGCTCCCNCCAAAAAAAACCAATGAAATTATTCCTAATGCTATTCTGCTATACTCTTAGATTGGTGCCTAGCCCAGTCGTCATCAGAGAGGCTTCCTCCTTCAGCTAATTGAAGCAGATGCAGAGGCCCANAGCCAAACATTAATTTGGTGGAGAGAGAACCCTGATGATTGGAGATCTCTCCATTAGGTCCCTCCCCTTAGAGCTCTGGAAACCCTGTGGAAGAGGAGAAGGAGGAATTATGGGAGCCAGAGGGGTTGCTGACACCAGGAGAGGAAGGCCAGGGGAATCAATTAAGCAACGCTTACAGGGGCTCACAGAGACTAAAGCGACNACCACAGAGCCTGCATAGGTCTGTGCTAGGTTATTGGCTTGGTGTTTTGGGGGGACTCTTGAGGGTGGGAGTANAGGTGTATCTGACTCTTATGCCTGCTCCTGGAACCCTTTTCCTCCTACTGGGTTGCCTGATCTGCCTTGATGTGAGGGNTTGTACCCCATCTTATTGCATCTTCTTGTGGCAGGTTTGGTTGACATTCCCGGGAGGCCTGCTCCTTTCTGGGGGAGACAGGAGAGCAGTGGATCTGGGGGAGAGGGGAGGTGAGTGGTAACTGTGAGGAGGGGGAAAGAAAAGCTGTGGCCAGGATGTATTATACGAGAGAAGAATAAATAAGATTTAAATTAAAAAGGTTTTCTGCTCTAAAAGCCACAGTGGGTGAATGGAGCGTGGAAAACTACTCTTAGCTTTTGCTATTTGGGGCATGTTCCCACTAAATAGGTTTCTTTTAGTTCGTTTAAGTGCGCAGTGTTAAAGGGGTATTGATCTACTGGAGCTAGGCAAGTAGACTAGAGTGAAGTGGAATAAGGGATGACTAATCAATAAAGCCAGTTCTCAGAAGCTATTCTGAAACACTCCAAACTTGCTCTGTTTGTTGTTCACAAAACCTCACTGGAGAGTCACAGCTTCTAACTCCCTTCTTGTCTGGCTTCTTAAAGAGCCAGACTACTCTTAGAGCAATAGTATTGTCAATCGTCTAAGCGTGACTGTTCAAACACATTCTATAGGCCTGATCGAAAGAAGATAGCAAACAGCTGACTTCATTCCTTAAATCATTCTCTCTCTCTCTAGTGCGACACACACACACACACACACACACACAGAGAGAGAGAGAGAGAGAGAGAGAGAGAGAGAGAGAGAGAGAGAGAAAGAATTTCAATCAAAACAAATACTGTACCAAGGAAGACATTTCTATGCTTTTGAAGTTAAGTTTAATAGTTCAAACTGTCTGTAGTGCAGAAAAACAAGAAATGAAATGTTCTGTCAAATATAACAGCAAAGACATCTAATGCTTACTGTGTATAAGACACTTTGTACTTATGTTAGCACTTATATGTTATCTGTAATGAATCATTTTATTCTAAAAATNGCATGACATGATGAATCCCATTATCTTCATTTAAGACGTGGAAATTGAGGCTGAAGATTGGACTCAGTGTTAAGAGCACTTATGTCTCTTGCAGAAGATCCAGGTTCCATTCCCAGTATCCACATGGGGCTCACAACCATTTTTAACTCCTGTTACGAGTGATCAGACACCCTCTTCTGACCTCCTTGGATACCAAGCATTCACATGGTGTGCGTACATACATGAAGGCAAAACATTCATATACACAAATTAAAAATGAATAAATCTTTTTTTAAAACATCTGGAAATTAATGGACAGGAAGGTTAAATAGCACACCCAAGGTTACATAATTAGTAATTAAGGAGGTCTGAACAAAGGCAATCTGGCTCCAGAGTCTGTATTGTTGACCCAAAATGATGCCTCCTTAAAGGTAGAGGTCATGCTTGTTTTCTCTGAAGCAATTCCCAGGACATTGTAAAGACACAACATGAACATGAATAGAAATGTCTCCACGGTAACTGCTCAGGATTCAGGTAATGCCTATACACCTCCAACTTCCTCAACATCCCCGGGATTGGTAAAATGCAGTGGGAGAGCATGGCAAAAGACAAGATCATCATTTCAGTTTCCCGATGTATCTCTATCCTTCCTCAAAAACTCCAAACTCACGTAAAAACTGACAGCCTTTTACCCAACTTCTTACTGTTTAATCTAACTCTGACTCAAAGACAAGGAAGTTTAACTTTAAAAATATGATTATAGCTCTGTGGGGCCAGCAAGATGATAACTTTCCTTGATTTGCTGACTAAGAGAATATAGAACGGGGAAACAGTGAAGTGACTCTGAGATTACACAGTCAGGAGATGGCACAGAGTTTATGACTAAGGGTGACAGCAAGAAGGAAGATAAGATTTATAGACAATGGTGCTTCTGCAATACTGAGACTGTCACCAAAGATATCTGTTAGCGTGGATGCTTGTACTGTGAGTCAAGTATTTATTGATTGCGTCTATGGAAGGTTCTATGCATGCCATCAAACACGTAGGAGAGATTTCCAGTTCCCAAAAGCGCTGTCTAAATAAATCTGAGCAGCTCATTCACATCCAGAGAATGTGATGAAACACCCAGGTCTGAACGGCCAGTTATCTTAAATCCTCCAATGGGAAGGCAGTCCATAAAAACAACCCAAAATAAAGTGTTTCTTATTATTTTGATAAATGAGTGGTGTTGTTTCATAGACATCTGCTTCTAGCNTGGGTTTTAATGTCAAGATTTGAACAAATTTGGGAGCAATATTTTATTTCATTCAAGGATAATAATTTCTTTCCTATTTGAAAATTTCCTAGTTTTTTTAATCATTAAATAATCAGGAATATCATTCTGAAGCAATTTACTTTTCTCTCATAAGCCAATTTCTTGAGACTTAAGGATTTTCTATTGACTAGCTGTGAACAATCATTTGGGTTTATATGTGAAATTTTTTGAGTAACATTTGTTTTTCTTAAACATTGGTCATGTTATAGTCCATATTACCATTTATATACTAATACAGACTTAGGATATTCATTAAGATTTGATTCTCAAACAGTTTTTCCTATGGCCCAGGTTTGGGGATGTAGAAGGTGAATAAAGGAAAGAAAAATTGAGAGGCCAAGGGAATTGTGCTCAGGGCCTTTGTAACTGACTTTCTCATTGCTATAACAAAACACTAAAGACAATTGATTTAAAGGGAAGAAAGGTCTCATTTTGGCTCATAATTTCAGAACTTTCCATCATGCTCAGTTTGGTCCATTTTTATCATGGGGCTTGGGGTAGACAGGCTGTGTTGAGGATCACACAATGCAACAAAGCCTCTTACCTGTTGGTATCAGGAAGTAAACAGGGAGGAGTGCTGGGTCCCATTACCCCTTTTCAGGGGCTACTCCATTAGCNTAATTTCTTTGCATCAGGTCCCAGCAGCCAATAGTACCACAGACTTGCAGATGTGCCTCTATAATTGAGCCTTTGGGAGACACTTTAGACACAAATAATAGTACCCTGTTACAGTGTTTGGGGGGATTCTTTTTGATTACTAATCATAAGCACATGTATAAAGTTGTTCTCTTCAAAAGAAAAATACTTCAACATCTAGTCTTCACCCTTTAGAAAAAAATCATTCTTTCTTATAAAATAATGTGTTTTAGCTATTCTCAGTTACTGGTTTATATAACAAAATATTAAATGGAATAATATACTCTCAATACAGAAAAGGCTTAACTAGTTAGCTACCTTTTCNTAAAACAGCTGTATTATATTATATGCATCCCCCTACATTCTTAGTTATTTGTGCTGAAATTGACTATTTTCTTTTCAAGGAAATCTATAGTCTTTATGAGTTTGTTTTTCTGTTCTTTGACATGAACAGAAATGAAACAGTAAAATTAAATTATGTCTTATTTCTGGAATTCAAGGATAATTTAATTTCAATTTNTGATATTTCTAAATTCATTCCAAGAACTGTTGTTGTTTGAGAATTCTCTACCTTCATAATAAAAACTGCCTCAGTAATCTCATAAAGAGTCTCTAAAATTTATTTAAGGTCATATTGATAAGAAACAGTCAAAATTTCTTAATACACATTCTTTGTAAATGTCAGTGTGTGACCAAGTAGAAAGCAGATATTCATGAGAATCACTTCATACAAAATTAAATTGTAGATTCCTTATTATTCTTTATTTCCTCCTTAAATTAAGAAAAACTTAATAATTTCATAACATTAGCCAGAAATTTGGAATTATTTTATCTAAGAAACCCATCTATAATTTAGTATGAGGAAACTAAAGAGCAACAAANGAGAAACAGCTTCCTATCTAATAGTGAAATTAGATCTAAGAGAAGCTTCTAGCTAAAACCCTTCCTACTACATCATATTGGAACATTAGTGTGGGGAGGTGGGTGTGGGTATGTCTATGTGCAGTAGGGAGTGTATGTATGCCTCTATAGATAAAATAAGGAGCTAGGAGGATTTTTTTCCTTGACAAATAATAACTGCATGTATATATTGATGTAGTACAGTGTGATATTTTGAGATACGTGTACACACACACACACACACACACACACACACACACACACCAGGAAATAGTGAAGTAAAGATAATTAGGATTTTTCATTTTTCTCTCCTGAAACATAATTTCTCTATACTAAAAATCTATACGCTCCTCTCATCTCTATGAAATATGTAACAAACTGCTGTGTGCTATCTTCATCCTACTCTATGGTAGACCATTAGAACCTTCTCTTCCTTCTAAATTTATTTTGATGTTAGTTATCTGAGCTTCCTTTAACCTTCCCTCCTAATCTCTGTGACAGTGATAGGATGTGGTTGTGTAGGCTGCCCACNTGACAGGCAAGTAGAAGATATGAAAAAGAAAGGTTTTCGGGCGGTGGTGGTGCACGCCTTTAATCTCAGCACTCGGGAGGCAGAGGCAGGCAGATCTCTGTGAGTTCGAGGCCAGCCTGGGCTACTGAGTGAGTTCCAGGAAAGGCGCCAAAGCTACACAGAGAAACCCTGTCTTGAAAAACCAAAACC
>LZPO01067006.1:35817-46072 GCA_001675575.1 Neotoma lepida
GCAAGAGGGTCCCCACCCACAATGGGATGGGCCTCCTCATCAATCACCAATTAAGAAATTCCCTACAGACTTACCTATAGCCAGGATCTTATAGAGGCATTTTCTCAACTAAAGCTCCTTTCTCTCCAGGAACTTTAGCTTGTGTCAAACTGACATAAAACTAGCCAGCAAAAATGTGACACTCATTGACCACAGAATGTTTTGATAAGCACACTCTCAATGTCAGGAAATATGCTAGAAAAAAAAATGAAATCATTGTTCCCAAGGGATACACAATCTGGTTGAGGTTCCACAGCATGTGATGAAGACAAAGACCCTCAAACACTGACAGTGGGAGACTTCAGTACCCCAGCCACACCAATGGACAGGTCATCCAGATAAAAACTAAACAAAGAAATAATGTAGCTAGTAGACATTATGAACCAAATGGATCTAACAAATGCCTACAGAACATGTCACCCAAACAGAAAAGAATATACCTTCTTCTCAGCACCTCATGGAACCTTCTCCAAAATTGATCATATACTCAGTNACAGAGCAAGTCCCAACAAATACAAAAGAATTCAAATAACCCTCAGCATCCTATCAGACCACAANGGATTAAAGCTGGAATTCAACAATGAAACAACAGAAAGCTTACAAACTGAACAACTCCCTAATGAATGAAAAATGGGTCAAGACACAGAGGAAGAAATTAAAGACTTTCTAGAANTCAATGAAAATGATTATACAACATAACCAAACTTATGGGACACAATGAAAGCTGTGCTTTCTGAAAAGTTCCTAGCACAAAGTGCCTATATTNAAAAAAATGGAGAGATNTCATGTTAGCAACTGAACAGCACACCTGAAAACTCTAGAAAAAAAGGAAGTATACCCATGAGGAGTAGAAGGTAGGAAATAATTGAACTGAAGGCTGAAATCTATAAAAGAGAAACAAAGAACAATACAAAGAACCAGTGAAACAAAGAGTTAAGTTTTTCAGAAAATCAATAGGATAGGCAACCCCTTATCTAAACTAATTAAAAACAGATAGAGAACAANCAAATTAATAAAATCAGAAAGAAAAGGGGGGAACAAAATAANAGACACCAAGGAATTCCAGAGAATCCTAAGGACATACTTTAATAACATGTACTCCACCACATTGGAAAATCTAAAAGAAATTGATAATTTTCTTGTTAGAAACCATTCACCAAAGTTAAATAAAGGTAAGATAAACAATTCAAATAAACATATAACCCCTAGTGAAATGGATACACTCACTAAAAGTCTCCCCCCCCCAAAAAAAAAAAAACAGGGCCAGAGAGTTTTAGCACAGAACTCTACCAGACTTTCAATGAAGAATTAATACCAATATTCCTCAAATTATTCCACAAAATAGGGACACAGAGAACATTGCTATGGGGCCACAGTTACCTTGATACCCAGACCACACAAAAACTCAGCAAAGAAAAAGAACTACAGACCAATTTCCATTATAAACAAAGANGCAAAAATACTCATAAATCAAATTCAAGAACACATCAAAAAATCATCCACCATGATCAAGTAGACTTCATCCCAGAGATGCAAGGATGGTTCAATATATGAAAATCAGTAAACTTAAAGAAAAAAATTACATGATCATCTTATTAAATGCTGAAAAACTCTTTGATAAAATCCAACACTCATTCATGATATAAGTTTTGGAAAGATTAGGAGTATAAGACACATACCTAAACATAATGAAAGCAATTTACAGCAAGCTTATAGCCAATATCAAATTAAATGGACAGAAATTCCAAGCAATTTCACAGAAATCAGGAACAAGACAAGGCTGTTCACTCTCTCCATATCCATTCAATATAGTACTTGAAGTTCTAGCTAGAGCAATAAGACAACTAAAGGAGATCAAGGGTATACAAACTGAAAAGGAAGAAGTTAAAGTATCGTTGTTTGCAGATGCTATGATATTATACATAAGTGATATGAAATTTTCTGCCAGGGAACTCCTACAGCTGATAAACACTTTCAATAAAGTGGCTAGATACAAGATTAACTCAAAAAGGAAAAAAATCAGCAGCCCTCCTATGTGACAAATGGCAAACTGAGGAAAAAATCAGGGAAACAACACTTTTCACAATAGCCTCAATTAATATAAAATATCTTGAAGTAACTCTAATCAAGTAAGTGAAAACTTATATGATAAAAACTTCAAGGATTTGGAGAAAGAAATTGAAGAAGATATCAGAAGATGGAAAGATCCCTGATGCCCATGGATCANATCAGTAGGATTAACATTGCAAAAATGGCCATCCTACCAAGAGCAATCTACAGATTCAACACAATCCCCATTAATATTCCAACACAATTCTTTAAAGACCTTGAAATGACAATTCTCAGCTTCATATGGAAAAAAACAGGATCAACCCTATACAATAAAAGAAATGCTGGAGGTATCACCATCCCTGATTGCAAGTTGTATCACAGAGCTACAGTATTAAAATCTGCATGGTATTGGTACAAAAAGAGACAGATTGGTGTACCCAGACATAAATCCACACACCTATGGACACCTGATTTTTGATAAAGAAGCCAGAAATGTGCAATGACAAAAACAGCATCTTCAACAAATGATGCTGACCAAACTGGATGGATGTCTTCATGCATCCAGTTTGCAGACAAAATCCAAATAGAACTACATCTATCACCCTGCACAAAACTCAAGTCCAAGTAGATCAAAGACTTCAAAATAAAACCAGACACACTGAACCTGATAGAGGGAAGGTGAGGAATAGCCTTGAACACATAAGCACAGAAGACAACTTTCTGAACAGAAGACCAATATCACAGGCACTAAGATCAACAGTTAATAAATGGGACCTCATGAAACTGAAAAGCTTCTGTAAGGCAAAGGACACCATCAATCAGACAAAGAGGCAGCCTACAGAATGGGAGAAGATTTTCACCAACCCCACATCTGATAGAGGACTAATATCCAAAATACAAAAAGAACTCAAGAAACTAGACATCAACAAACCAAACAATCCTATTAAAAAAATGGNTACAGATCTAAACAGAGAATTCTCAATAGAGGAATCTCAAATGGTTGAGAAACACTTAAAGAAATGTTCAACATCCTTAGCCATCAGGGAAATGCAAATCAAAACTACTTTGAGATTCCACCTTACACCTGTCAGAATGGCTAAGATCAAAAACACAAGTGACAGCTCAGTTGGCTTTGCAGTTGGGAGTGCATACTTATAAAGCCACTATAGAAATCATGGTTCCTCAGAAAACTGGGAATCAATCCACCTCAAGACCCAGCTATACCATTTCTGGGCATATACCCAAAGGNCGCTCCATCCTACCACAAGGACACTTGCTCAATTATGTTCATTGTAGCTTTATTCATAATAGCCAGAAACTGGCAACAACCTAGATGTTCNTCAACTGAAGAATAGATAAAGAAAATGTGGTACATTTACACAATGGACTATAATTCAGCAGGTTTTTTTTTTAAATGACATCATGAAATTTGCAGGCAAATGGATGGAACTGGAAAAAAAATCATCCTGAGTGAGGTAACTCAGACCCAGGAAGATAAATATGGTATGTACTCACATATAAATGGATATTAGCTGTTAAGTAAATAATAATCATGCTACAGTCCACAGACTCAGAGAGTTTGAGTGAAAAGAAGGTGTCTGGGGGGAAGTATAGATCTCCCTGGGAAGGGGAAATAGAATAGATTCTGCAGGTAGACTGGGGGCAGGTGAAGATGGGGTTGAGGGAGGGATCAGGTTAGGGTGGAGGAGGGGTAGAGGCAGANAGTGCTAGAAGAGACACTGGAATTGGGGCACAATTGAGTGGTGGTGTAGAAACCTAGTGCAGTGGAAACTTCCTGGAATCTATGAGCATGACCCTAGAGAGGACTCCTAGTAATGAAGGATACAGAGTCTAAACTATCCATCTTTTGTAGAAACTGTTCATCTTTTGTAGCCAAGCAAGGCTTCCAGTGGTAGGACTGGGTTGCATTCAGTTGAGTTGTTGGCCAAGGAGGTCCTGTGGAGTTNCCTAAACAACCCAGGCTGATACTAGGACAGAAAGTCACTCTCTGAAACTGACAGTGGGTCCTCAATCCTGAGAACAACTTCCATGCAATTCATTGAAAGTCGAGAGGTGGATCAGGTGAAGGCTTAGAGCCTTCACCCCTACAATTTAGTCTCTTTGGTTGGAGAAGGTACTCTGCAGCCTATGGAAAGAGAATCCTGGACACCAACCCAGCCACAAAACCCTCAACCTGCCCTGCCTGTAAGATGTGCTTGGGCAATGGTGGCACAAAATTTGTGGGAGTGACCATCCAGTGTTTGGTTTCATCTGAAGCCCAAGCCAAAATAAGGAGCCCATGCCCTACACTACCTGGATGGACAGAAACCAGAGACTGTTTAGGTCAGAGACTAGGGTAGAACCAAATATTACAGNCAAAAATAAAAGTAACAAATAACAAATAGATCAATGAAATGCTTCCTAATGATATTCTGCTATACTCATACATCATTGCCTTGTCCAGTCATCATCAGAGAAGCTTCCTTCAGGAGCAGATGGGAACAAATGAAGAGACCCACAATCAGATATTATGCAGAGAAAGAGTCTAAATTGGAGGTCTCCATCAGGTCCCTTCCCTTGGAGATTGGGGAACCCTGTGGAAGAAGGGGAGGAAAGTCTATAGGAATCAGAGNGGACAGAGGACACCAGGAGAATGTGGCTGACTGAATCAACTAAGTAGGGTTCACATGGGCTCACNGAGACTGCAACNGCAATTTGGGTGCCTACATGGGTCTGTACCAGGTCTTCTGTGAATATGTTATTGCTCTTAGTTTGGTGTTTTTGTGAAACTCCTAACAATGGGAGCAGGTATATCTCTGACTCTTTGACTGCTCTTGAGACTCTTTTCCTCCTGTTGGGTTGATTTGTCAAGCCTTGATATAAGGGTTTTACTTTCTCTTATTGTATCTTGTTTTGTCCTGTTTGACTGTCATCTCTTAGAGGTCTGTTTTTATTTGAAGAGGAAATGAAGAGGGAGTGGATCTTGGGGGAAAGGGGAGTCAGGGGCCAAGGAGAAGTGGAGGGAGGTAGGGATGGAAAACTGTGGTTAGGATCTATTATATGAGAGAAGAATCTATTTTTAATTTAAAAAATAATAATAACACAACAAAGNAGCAAGCCCTGTGTGACACCACAATGGAAAATGAAGCAAACGTAGCCCTACAGTATTGTAAAGATGGTGGGCTCTTATGATTAGTTCTGCTGTGATAAAGCACTACCAAAACAAAGAGTGAAAGAAATGGCTTTCAGGGTGTAGTCAATCACTGAAGGAAGCAAGAAATCAACTCAAAGAAGGTACTGGAGGCAGGAACTGAAGCAGAGGCCATGGAGGAACAATGGTTACTGACTTACTTCCTCTGGCTTGCCCATTACCTATCTTATACATCCCAGGCCCACTTGCTCATGGATGATACTGCTCACAATGGGCTAAGACACACACACACATTAACAAGCAATCAATAAAATGTCCTACACAGACAATCCATTGGAGGCAACCCCTTGACTGTGATTCTCTCTTCTCAGGTGACACTAATTGTGTCAAGTTGACAAAACCTAACCAGAACTGCTACCAAGGACACAGAAACATATCACTTCCCTGTAAAAATAGAAGAGTTTCTCCAGACAGGAGCCATTTCCTACTGCCCATCATCCTGAGAAGGTTAGACAGGAAGATGTTATAGAGCTTAGGTACAGAGGACTCATGCATCTTTCTGAGGGAAAAGCATTCTGGATTGAAGCTATGTGGGAGTTATGAGGTCCTCAAATAGAGTTTGGACAATCTCTAGTCAAAGATAGGTAGAAATCAAGATAAAGAATAAACCTGTAAGTGACCACAGATGTCAACATAATTTGGGAATGCAGTTTTTAGGAATCCTCTAATATAAATCCTACCTTTTCCCATGGTTCCAAGTCTCAGCTGCACTGAGCATAATTTTAAAGGGCCTAGTGCATGCATTTTAGGAAGGAGTAGTATAAAGGAGAGATATTTCTCTTCCTAGAGCCCAGAGAAGGGTGTGTGTGCAAATGCGGAGGGGAGAGATAGTTGGGAGAGCTGTATAATACACCACCCAGTAGGGCAGCTCCTTCCTAAGGACCAGTGGTCCAGAAGGCAAACCCAGAATCAAATGAAGGCAGAAGAGAAGAAACTCAGAGGTTTGTGCCTACAGAACCAGCACCAGCACTACAGGCCAGCCAGAAATAACTGACATTTTCCCAGTGATCCTCATTTCCAAACCCAAAAGCACCCTGACCTAACAATTGTGATTCAGATNGTGTTCGCTTTGACTTGGTGATAGATTTGGATGACTTCAGGTTCCATCATGCATAGAGTAATGACCTGTCCTTGCCCAGCTCAGTCCATTCTGCGCCTGCTGTGCCAGTGTGATGACCAACAGCACACACACTCTCTACTAAGCGTTCAAGCTTTAATTGTGAAAGGTGTAGTCACCTTTCCTGAGTACTTTTCAATGACACCGAAAAAAAGCACACAAGTTTAGAAGGGAAGTTCTAAAGTGACAAGTTTAGAAAATGTCACTGATGGGTGAAGACTGGATTTGAAATATGTCTTGAAGAAAGGAGGGGCTTTATAAAAGAAAACCTGGCCAATGAGATGGCTCGCTGGGTAAAAGTGTTTGCTGACAAGCCTTATGACCTGAATTCAACTCCTGGGACCCATATGGTAGAAGGAGAGAACCAACTCATGCAACTTGTTCTCTGACCTCCACACACAGACAAAAGCACATGCACACACAAATACAAACACACAAATACACAACATAATTTTAAAAATTCTAAATGAGAGAAAATGTTAATTATTTTATAGGNAAAAGGAATTGTTCATGAAAATAAACACAACAAAAAATACCTGCTGTGTGGTACGCAGTGTATATAGTATGTGTGGCTTTTGCTGTGGGAAGTGAGCAGTATGTNTTGGTGTACAATGTATGATTTGCANTGAACACAGGGAGCTAGATGGGCATGCACACCACACACTCTACAAGCACACTGTACATTGCACAACACACACTAAACAATGCACACCTCACACTTCAGACATAGCAATCAACACTCCACACTCACAGTAAACTCCACACCACACACCACACCACACACCACACAAACCTAACTATACACATGTACACACCAACATAAACGTATACACCTATACACACACACACATACATGTGCACACTCATATAAGTATACACATGAACTCACACAAAAACATACAAATGTACATGCACAAACCTAAATNTACACATGTACACACACAAACATAAATATATACATATATAAACATACACTGTACACACACAAACATAAATATATACATGTATATAGACACAAATATACTCATGCACACACAAACATATGCTACATATGNACACACATACAGATGTGTACACACAAACATAAATGTACACATGTATGCACATATAATTTATGCATGTACTCACATAAATATATACATTTAAACATACATAAATTTATGTATGTACACATAAACACAAATACCTACATGTGCAAACATATAATCACTAACACACACATAAACGTACACATGTATACTCAATTTTCCACCACTTATCATGCACAATCCTCTACAATTTTACATGGACAAACACTTTTACTTTCTCAAATGTCACAGTGAAGGAGACTCTATTANTTGTTGTTTTTCAGCAGCAACAATTGGNTGGATTGGGTAAATTAATTAANTTACCCAAGGAACACATCAAGAGGTAACAGAGCAAAAATTAAACACATGGTCTGGCCTTTGTACCATGCCCTTGACTGTCAGGGAATAATGGACATGCTTATTTGGATAATGTGTTGGGCGAGGAGGAGCTGGAGATAAAATGGACAAGATGGATTGAAGAGTCTGCANGACCATAGTACAGCATTTGTCCTTCACTCCTCAGCATGCATGGCGTTAATGAACATTTCTGAGGAATTGGCTAGAGCATGGCTTTTCTTCATAAGAATGCAGNAGGAATCTGAATTAGACTGATGAAGGTGATTTACTAGCTCTGGTTTATTACCTCAAATTTATTTTATAGCCCCTGTGTGAGAATGTGCACATAAATGACAGTTCTGAAAATTGTTCGTGACTAAGACCTGTGAAAAACAAGGTTAACAGTAGGAATGCAGAGCNGGCAGCAGGCAGGAAGATGGGTAGCTGTGTATCCTCATATTCACAAAGACTTTTTGTTTAGAGATAGACATTTAAAGTAAAATCCCCCCTTAAGTGTGAGAAACAACTAAGATGAAAGGAAAGGGAATGATGGACTATGAAATGAGATAAGCATTACAGGAAACAAAATTCTTGCTGTTGATTAGGAGAGAGGGTCCCCATGGGTAGAATCTCAAGTGTTGACTCAAAACAGCTACAAATATTCCTAAATTGCAACAGTCAAAGGACAACTGATGGGTTGATTTTGAGTATTTAATCCTAAATGCCTTCTTTAAAAGTTGCANTCTACTGAGTTTTTTATTTAAACTGGGATAGAAGCACAATTGATAACATATGTATGCAGAAAGCAATAGTACCTTAGGGTTTGATGATAGCATGTGCTACAGAAGTGTAGTCTCCAGCTAGGGGTGCCATCTTGGGAGTTTGTGGTAACCTAGCTGGAGGCATGTGTCACCCAGGGCATGTCCTTAGGGACTACATCATGCCTTGGCCACTTTTGTCGTTCCCCTTTGCTTCTTGGCCAAGANGAGCAGAGCTTCCCTCCTCTGTGCCATCATCTCTTCATGTCCTAAATGTCTGCCTGCCTGAAAGCGATGGATTCGGATGGCCATGGACAGAAATCCTTGGAAACATGAGCCAAAGAAAACCCTTCCTTCTTTAGGTTGTTCTCTCAGATATTTATTTGGTCATGCCAATGAAAAGTTTAGCAAAAAGAGGAGTGTAAGTGCTCTGTGTAGATTGGTGAGAACTAGGTGAGTAGATGGGTAGAACAGATTGACTGATTGTTGTAACTGGTCATATGAATACATAGACAGACAGGCAAGTGTTACTGCATGTTTAGTCAATTTCCCAGTTTCTAAAATGTGGAAGTTGCCACTGTGATAAGATTCCAAGAGTTAAAAGCTNCATTTGCAGTGTGATTTACATGGTCCATGTACCAGTAAATGGGAAAAGGAAAATGACTGAAGGCCTTGGTAATTGTTTCTAACATCTGGGTTTGGACGATTAATAGTGGTTCTTGAGGTTGAAACTGTGTGGTATTTTACATTATTAACTACTCTAGTGAGAACTGGAGTTTGGGACATAGTGTTTTCCCTAAATGATTGAAGCAAATACTCAGACACACTCCTTCTCCTGGTGGCACTTATGAGCTGTGCTTTCTTCACAAGCAGCAATATTTATAACAAGCTCCATCCTATGTATTGAATTTTCTTTTGCTTTTTGTTTTATGTACTTAGATTGTGTTTGTGTTAGTATGGTGTGCTGGCTAGTTTTATGTCAACTTAACACAAGCTAGAGTCACTGGAGAGGAGGGAGCCTCAATTGAGAAAATGCCTCATTCGGGTTGTAAGCCAACCTGTAAGGCATTTTGTTAATTAGTGATTGATGAAGGATGCCCAGCTTGTCATGGGTGTAGCTATCTCGAGGCAGGAGGTCCTGTGTTCTATAAGAAAGCAGGCTGATGTTTCCTCTGGGGGGGCATGATCTGAGTGGCCAGCACTGTGATCAGGGGCCGTGGTGATGTNTGAGCCCAAGCCACCGCCATGGATCATGTCTGGGTCCATGGTCCTACTGCTGCCAGAATCTTTGTTGAAGTCTAGCATCTNAGTTACTACCAAAGGCCATTCAGGCACCCATGGTCTATGCTGCAGCCTGATGCCATGTTGATGTCTATAGGCTGTGCTACTGCCAGGGGCCATATTATGTAGGTGGCCTACATAATTGATGTCTGTAGTNCAGGTAGCCTCTGAGGGCCTTGTCTGGGTCTATGATCCTTCTGCAGCAGGGGCTCATGTTCATGGTCTGTGCTGTCACAAGAAACCAAGTGGAGGCCCATGATCCTTGCTCCCATTAACTGCAAAAAGGAAAGAGGCTACTTTTGACATGATATGCATGACTGCAGATACACAGTTGAGGAGAGACACAGAAGGTCCCTGAGATAACCCCTACACCAACCCCAACCTGCCCCCCCTA
>LZPO01067008.1:4838-24064 GCA_001675575.1 Neotoma lepida
CTACGTGGTCGCGTACGCGTGCATAGCGTGACCATGTAATTGACGCATGCGTGGAGTAGCCACGCAGACCCAAGTGCACATGCGCGGGCCAGTCCTTAAAAGGCAGGTCCCGCTCACCCCGCTCTCTCTATCCTCTCTCTCTATGTGCTCCACAGACCTGAGCACGTCCTTTTGTATCTCTCCCTCTCCTTCGATAAAGCTCTTTCCTCTCTGTTGCTGAGTTCGTGACTTTTTCCAGGGGTACAAGCGGCTGGAAAACTAACACTCACACCCAGCAGCTTATAACCATTTGTAACTATGGTTCCAAGGCATCACTCTATCCTCCTGATCTTTGCAGTACCAGACGTACTTATGCTGCACAAGTGCACATGCAGGCAAATATTCATACATCTTTTTAAAAGGTATGGCCAATTTTACCTGGAAAGATCCAGGTTAAAATGCAGCTAGATAAATTTCATGACCTCTTGGAGCCTTTTCACAGGTAAAGTTAGCCCTTCACCTGTTGGCAGGTACTTTATATGTTTATGCCAATCTGTACAAAATAATCCTGTGAGGAAGATGCTATTCACTTCCTATTCTAAATTTTGAAGATGAAAACATTAAAAGAACGTTGAGTCTCTGAGGACATTCAGCAAGTTAAACAGCTAAATATGGGCCTTGAGTAGGATTATGTTTGGACAGCTGTGTAGAAACTAGATAAAGTGCTTCCCTTATAAAGGTAAAGTTGGTACTATATAGATTGGAAGAGTTTAACAGGGGTGCTGGGAACCATATGGAAACACAGCACCAGTCACAAATATTACAGAAAAAAAAAGTAGGGACTACAATATGAGTGAGAGGAATGGGTTATTCAGCATATTGTGTTCTTAAAATTGAGACAAAACAAATACTTGTGGTGGGATGATGGCACAGCCCAGTGAAATTTTGTCTCTGTGTACAACAATATAACCATCACCCAAATCAAGATGTAGACTATTTCCATGCTTCCAGAAAGTACCTTTGTTTCCCTTCCAGAAAGGAACACACTCCTCTGATTTCATCCCCAAAGATTAGATTTTTAAGCAATATCTGCCTAGTGTATGAAGGAATATATGTGCACTATAGAAAGTGTAGACAATAAGACAAATGTTAAAAGGAAGAGATTAAACCCCTATGATTGCACAAGGCCAGAAGTAACTTTGAATAATGGGGTCCATTCCTAAATGTTCTCATTTTACATTTTCAAATGTTCTTAAGAGATCATATTGTAAACCCAGCTTTTTATTCTATATTTTAAGTGCATATTGTGTCATACACAATTTCCCAGTACACATTCTTTGTAAGGTCCATATAACACAGCTTAACATATTCCATTGAGGAAGTGTTTGTTCAAGTCCTTATATGTTAATTTTTTTAGGTTTTTTTCCATGATTTCTTTCATGAACATCTTTTTCATAAAGTTCTGTCTGGTTTCAGGATTATTGGAATAGATATGAAAGACTGGGTTAAATTGACATGTATTCTATAAATCTGTGGTAGTCATTGTTAGTGGGCTTTCCACAGACTATCACTGTGCTGTCCCATCAACTGTGTCCACAAAAGCCCAAGTGCATCAGACACATCAGTCCTGGATTCCACTACTTCTACTTCAAATCTGGGATTGGAGATATAGCTTAGCTGGTACAGTGCATACCTTGTACTTTAATGTAAGGACCCCAGTTAGATGCCCAAAACCCCTTAAAAAATCTGGGTGTGGTAATTTGTGTTTGTAATCCCAACTCTGGAGCAGTGGAGATGTCAGGATTCCTGGAGCTCACTGGCCACCCAGGTGACCCCAGTCAGAAAGTTCCAAGCAAAGTAAGAGACCCTGTCTGTAAAGACAAGGTGGAGAGCTTCTGAGCCAAAGGTGACCTCTGGCCTCAGGATACTTGCTAACACACATGCAAATGCATCTGTGCACATGGGCACATGCTCACACACACTTTTGCCTGCACACACACACAGACACACACATACACACACACAGACACACACACACACATAAACAACAACAACAACACATCTTTTTAAACCTGAAGGACTATGCAGGAAAATTGAGAAAAGGTATTGAGCTAAAAGCTTCCTCTAGAATCCACCCAAAGAACAACGCTGTTTCATTTGTCCTTTCTAGTCTTGCAATGCTTATAGATTGTGAAGGGGTGACCTCAGAAATCACTCTGGTTCAACATCTGGAGCTGTCGATGAGTAATAAGTACAGAGGACAGAGGAAAGGTGTCTGCGGGCTGCCTTGGAGCTGGGTCACAGATGGTTCCTCTTACATAAACCCTGCAGAGGAGGGTGTTCTGCTCTCTAGTCCCATCACAGAATGGAAAATGAAGNAGTTGACAGGTAAGTCTGTGACTTGGGCAGCATCAGAAGGTGACTTTGTGAAGACCAGGACAACATGAGAGCTAATAATTACAGTGTAGGGCACAGCTAAGAGACATAACGATCATGGCCAACCTAACATTTAGGTCAGACTCCATTATGGCCTTAGAAGGCATGTCTCTTCCTCCTCTCAAATTCAACTACATTAAGTTGACAGATACATAGTAATTTTGGTTGTAAATGCATCTATGATTTTTACAGGAGACATTATTAGGTGATGTGATATTTACTGTAATGAAAATCACATTTCTGTGTCAGTTTCTCAATATCAGAGAGAGAGAGCAAGAGAGAGCAAGAGAGAGAGAGAGCACAAGCATCCAGGGAAGTTGAGAAAAGCTCTCTTTAGAATCCATACTTATAATGCTGCTTCTCTCTCTTTTTTTTTTTAAATCTCAGTTAAGGTGCAGAGAAATAGTACGTCATCATACCTTTATTACCCTTGCACACAATCCTTCTGTAAGGGAAGAAAGAAACAATGTAAGGGAAAGGGAAGGGTGGGGAGGGAAAAGAAAGAGTAAGAAAGGGAAGGGAAGAGAAAGAGAGAGAAGGGGAAAAATAAGGAAGGGAAGGGAAAGAGAAGAAACCAAGGGAGGAGAGCACAGAGGAAGAAAGGAAAGAGTTCCTGCATTCAAGCCACTGCTGAACCTGTGTGCTCCCTGTCTTGATAATCCTGACATTCTTGGGTCCTTCGTTTTTATTCTACAATTTCCCACTTATAACTCATGCCCAACCCATAAAGAAAGAGATTTTGGTTTCCTTTCAAGTTAGACTAGGACCGAAGTGGCAAATGTCTGCTGCCAGATGTCCCATACAGCCCAGGCTAACCCCTCTGTGCAGCACTTATGGTGGATTTGGTGTTCTTTTTTTCTTTATTTGGCTGTGCTGTGAGAGTGGAAATAGAAACAAAGGGCCTTTATACTTATCTCCAAACACTAGAACTCAAGCCAGCATTTTCCCGGCCTGTCTGTCCACACACACAAAGCATCTATTCACTGTAAGCAACATGCCATATGATCTCTTTAACCCATTTTTCTCTTCCTTTTTGGAGGCAGGCTCTTCATGTACAGTAGGATGGCCCTGAGTTTGCTATGTAGCTCAAGATGACCTTCAACTTCTGGTCCTCTGTCACCACCCCCTAAATGCTGGAATTACAGACATATACTCTAATTCCAATTTATGGGGTGCTGGGACTAGAACTTGGGGCTTCCCATATGCTAAACAAGTGCTTTACCAAATGAGCTATAGCCAAGTTTCTTCAGGGAATTTTTGAGAATTAATATCTGCAAAGGTGGCCACATCAGCTTTGATCAGGAACGCCAAGCACCCTCTTCAAATAGGAGAGAAGTAAAACACACAAGGCAAAATGCAGGTGGACTTGACTGGTTGTGAACTAACTCTCCCCCTCCCATTAATTACTATGACTATGTGTGTTTTCTATTTATTTTTCCAACCCCCAGCTCAGAATCCCCCATTCTCTGGGTTGCTTGTTTGTATTTCTTTACCAATGAACTCCTCTCTCATTTCTGCTGGCCTTGTTTATTTGCTTCATTGAACATATCATCCCACATTAAATGTTTGACTTTATGTAATATGAGCATCTTGCAGGCAAGGACACAAATTTTGCCACACTTACCTTCCTAGGATGTAATCCAGTATCAAGCATACTACCTTGAACCAACATCCCAATTTATGTCAGCAATAATACAGGCAGCATCTACTATTTGTATAGTGCTAAGGTATGAATCTTAAAAAAAACACTTTTTACTAGTCTGGGAGCTAGCTAATAATAACTATCTCCCATTTTTAAAATTAGGAAGCAGAAGCCAATAAAGGTCCAACAGTTGGCCTGAAGCTACATATGGGGTAAGGTGTTTAAGTCTTGACTTGAGTTGTAACTATCTATATCATATAATATTCCCTAAGTAATATGATTGCACCAAGAGTGGACAACTCAATCAGAGGAAAAGACAGTGAAGAAAACAATCCCAGGTAACCTAAGGATAGCAGTCTCTCCTACCACAACACTCAGACCTATACATCTTCAACAAAGATTTATTGACGATACTCCAGGGACATTGCTAGGAGCTGTCTTTCTGTAGTGAAAAGAGAAAACCTTCTTTGTCTCTGCAAAACTTAGCATCAAAATTCATTCCAACATGATATTCTTTCAGCAAGCATCTCCAGGGAACCTCCCTTTTGCCAAGATTATAGTAGGACTGGAGACAACAAGATGAAACCATATAGTCAGGGCTCCTTAAGGATCTCATAAATGATTGGGATGTGCATGCAGCACTAGCATATTAAGATGTGTGAAGGATACTAAGCTCCAGCTCTAGATGGCTTCTCAGAGAGGACATGTGGCACTGGACTCTTAAGGGACAAGTCTTGAAATGAANACAATTCATGACAATGTAGACAGATGAGAAGGGAGGCCTGTTGTCTAGGAGCAGGTGAGTGCTTGGGAACCTACTGCAACACAGCCAGTGACAGAAGATGGAGATAGAGACATACCGGGGAAGCAAGAGACCTGTAGGACCTTCGGATTTCTGTCTAATACTCAAAAGCAATAAAAATGATACAAACGATCTTCATGAAGAAGGGGGCTGGGCTGCTTCTGAGAGATATCTGTTTTGGGAGATAGCTCCTGCATGACAGTCATTGCCTCACCAGGCCAACAGACACTTTGCAAAGAAGTTACTGGTCCAGGCCAGGCCCCTACTTGGAAGTAAAAAGAAAGTAGGCTTAAACTTGATTGATGCACAAAGGATTCCATAAGCGATAGGAAATAATGTCAAGAAAACGATAAGAAAAACGAATAAAGACAGGACCGAGAAGAATAATGAAGGGGTACCGGTGGGTAGTTTATGATGTTAATGTATTTTGTTAATGTTAAGATTTCCCAGGTGTGCAGTATAAGCCATAGAACAAGGCAGTAGATGGAAGTTTTACTTCCTTGTTTAAAATAATGAGCCCCTGTGAACAAAATAAAAATATAGGGACTGGGAATATGGCAAGTTGATTATAAAGGCATCAAATTGAATACAGGGGTAACACCCCACTGTGTAGTAACAAACCTTTCCTGCCTCCAAACCCTCCCATATACTCTTTCTTGCTTTCAAATTCATGGCATTTTTTTTTATCATTAGCTGTTGTTACATGCTAAATACATAGTGCTAAATATAACCTTCTCAGTCTGTATAACGTTACTCATTTGTAGTTTCAGGGCTGATCTTTTGGCATTGGATTACCAATTGGTATGCTTTTTCCTGGGGAAGACTATTTTCCTCACTCTCAGAATTTCTTAGTTGTCTGTAGTTCTTTGTATATGGTTGAGGCCTCTTGGAGTTATTGTGGTATGCTGGTCTTTGTCCTGGTTCATAGGGTCATAGCTAGGTAGGCCTGTTGGTTACTTCCCTCATTTGGAAGCTTGCATGGCACCTTCTGGTACCCTGAAAGCTAGTACTCGGGAGGGAGGCTTGCAGGTGAATTTCAGCTCAGGGGCCTCTGGGCCCTTCCTGTTTGTGCATGGTGTCTTCAGCAATAGGGACTTCCCTTCTCCTTTGCGGTTGGTGGGTGGGGCACAACCAAGGTCAATAGCAATAGCCTGTCCATTTTGAGAGTCTCTTGGACAGCCCTAAGCAGCAACTCAAAAGAGGTTTTCTCATGCCTGATGTTGGGTTTTTTTGTAAGGTGGCCGTTGGGTCTTAGAGGGAACATTGTCAAGCCAGATAAAAAGATTTTATTTAAACTGTGTATGTATATTTATACACATGTTTTATAGGATATTTTTAGGTAAATAGTAAATAGTATGATTCCCTTGGTATTGCAAACATTCTTACTGTTATTTTAGCCTCCTTTTTCTGTACTTATCTCCCCCTCCCTAATTTAGAGCCCCTTTCCCATTTCCGTGCTATTCCCCTCCTTATTGCTCCCCAACCCCCTACCCCAGCAATGGCTTGTCTTGACTTCCCAGGTTCCTGCAGTTACTCCAGGCTGTGAAATCACTTCTGATGGCTACAACTCCTACCATCTCCTCGGCATGAGGAGAGCTCGTTCTTTCTGGAACAACTACCATCCCAGGGACACTCTTATCCATTTGTGAATTTTCCCAGAAATTCTTGTTGCAGAGAGAGAGAGAGAGAGAGAGAGGCAGCCTGCCACATCAATTCAGCTGATAACCTAGTTTTATTTGGTCTAAAGAGTTTTTTGTTTCGAGATGTTTCTATTTTTTAAGTTTCAATTTTGAATCATATATTCATGTATATTTTTCTGAAAGTTACAAAAACAGTACAGGCAAGTCTGGCGTATCCCCACCAGTTTCTTCCTATCCTCTTATGGACCTATGTTGCAATATCAGTGCAGACATCTTTGCTAGTGAGTCAGTCCCTCAGACATAAATAGAACACCAACAATAGGGCCAGGAGATTTCACGTAGAGGTTGGCTATGCAGCCTTCCTAGGGACACAGAGAGCTGGCAGAGCCTTTGCATGGGGATGCAAAGTTCAGCAGTTGTGGCTGCCCTGGTTATTCCTAAAATTCTTTTCTTCCTCATTGAGACCAGGAATCCCTTGAGTTGGCTTGAGTGGAGGTCCCTAAAAGATTAAGGAAACTCAGAATGCTGCTGAGAGTGACCCAGTGGAACTGTGCCTCTTGGCACTGTCACTGACAACACACCAACTCACATTTTTCTTCAGTGATTTCTAGCTTTCCTGAGTCCCTGTGAAATAGAATGCATCCTTTCTCTGATATCTACCTTCCTCCAACCCCAGTCTTGGTCTCAATTATTGCTCTGGTGAACTGGATTCATTTCCCCAGCTCCCCGAAGATCACTGCCAGGGCTCAGAACATGCCCAGATGCTTTCCTTAAACAAAACACGGACAGGTTTTGGGTAATAGAAAAGTCATTGGGAAGGAAACTCCCAGTGGAAAAGGACAGACTGTTAAGTGATAAAGTAGGAGACAGTCAATCTTCACATTTAAAATCAGGATGTCTGTTTCTGCTCTACCTTAAAGATAGATGATGGCAAAGGCTTCTTCTCCCCTTCTCCTCCTTATATTCTTATATAAGATAGAAGCTTATTCTATCCCTGGTACCCAAGCCAGCAGAAGACAGGATGTATGGAATCAATTGATAACTCTCCCCTAAGGCCCAAATAAGAAGAAATATACACCTAGTAAAGCTGGTATTAAAGGGCTTCAAGATTTAGGGATGGAAACTAGAGAGAAGAAAGGGGGTAGATTTCACAAGGAAAATAACCCTGCCATGTGATCAAGAAGCCATATACATTCAGGTTGGGGGTGTGTCGTACTTGGTAGGGTACTTGTCCAAAGGTATGAAGCTCTGGATTCAGTTCCCAGCATAAATGGGACAGGATATATAGTGATGTAAACCTAGATTTTGGGGGGTGTCTTAGTTAAGGTTTCTATTGCTGTGAAGAGACATCATAACCACAGCAACTCTTATAAAGGAAAACATTTAATTGGAGTGACTCGTTTACACTTTCAGAGGTTCAGCCCATTATAATCATGACAGGGAACATGGCAGTGTGTAGGCAGATGTGGTGCTGTAGGAGTAGCTGAGAGTCCTACATGTTGCAGAGAACAGGAAGTCAACTGCTAGGCACACTGTGCAAAGGCTGAGCAAAAAAGACCTCAAAGCCCGCCCGCACAGTGACACTTCCTCCAGCAAGGCCATACCCACTCCAATAAAGCCACACCTCCTAATAGTGCCACTCCCTATGAGCTTATGGAGGTCAATTACATTCAAACTATCACAGGGGATGAAGACAAGAAGATCAGAAATGAAGGTCATCCTCAGCTACATAGTGAGTCCTGGGCCAGCTTCAGACATATGAGATGCAGATGTTGTTTTTAAAGCCATCCATATTTTGTGGACTTGTGACTGGAAGATGGTGCCTGACGCCCTACCAGGCCACCTGCTCTCCATCAGTGCAAGAAGATGGAGCCCCCTGGAACAGAAACACTCCTGCCATTTGGATATGATGTGTTTGCCTAAGTATTAACTCAACCTCTTAGCAGCCTTTCACCTCATTGTAGNCTCAGAGGCTCCTGCTGGTAAATCACTGGGATCACTGCCCTTCTAATGTAGAGTTTGGAAGGTCAAAAGAAGCAGAGCTAGCTCCCAGCTGTGCTTTTGAGAACTGACCTTTTATTTCCTTAGCTGCTTTGTGGCAAAATTAAGTCCTCATTCCCCAGAAAGGTCCTTGTGATTGGGTTTAGCACAATGGCAGTGGCAGAGGCCTGAGCAAGGTGGAAATCCAGCCTCACACTTATGGGATTAAAGACCCAAGAACTCCAGACACCAACAGGAGCCATGTATCCTTCTTTCTGTTTCCTCATTTAAATAAATCAAGATGAATGATGGGTGTCCTCCTCCAAAGCCCTGACTTTCCAACCATGCCAAGCCTGAAAGACAGGTTATCCTGAACTGACACACTTATCACTTCATAGGTGTGTGAGTGTGTGTGTGTGTGTGAGTGTGTATGTGTGTGCATGCACATGTGTGTCTCTCTGTGTGTTTCTGTGTGTTTCTGTGTGTGTGTGTGTGTGTGTGTGTGTGTGTGTGTAACTCTTTAAAGACCTACTTTGAACTTGGGGACAGGCAGGAAGGTCATTTGAATCTAAGAGTTGAATACCAGCCTGGGTAACATAGGAGACCCTGTTACAAACTTTCTTTGAATCGTCTCAGGCAGCTTGTCCCTTATTTCACACCCACAGGCTCAAAGTTTTGAATAGGTAATGGGATACGTGGCTTGATGGTCCTGATCTGAAACTTAGCATCACCTTTGTCTGGGTGAAACTACAAATGCCCATGCTATCCAAGAAGAACAGACAAGACCAAATCCATATTTCAATAGGGAGAGTGACTATTTTTACCCTGGAGTGAAGATGGCTCTTGTTTTAGAGTATGTTCTGTCGTGAACTGAATCTTGGATTGATGGTGCTTAAGGAGTTTTTCATGAATTTATGCATTATAAATCTTATATCTTGATCCTGTCCTCAAAGACAAATTCCAAATTCTTTCACTTGGTGATCTAACATGTTGGAACAGAGGTAGGTCTGTGGAGTGAGGACTTTGCCTTTGTTGTTGGCATGAGTGTGAATCCAAATATTCTGAAACTTGTTGTAGGCACATAGCAGTAACTCTATTTGATTCCACACCTTCTTCACTCACACATTCTTGGACAAATATCTCCTTTTCCTCTTACTCCCCAGCTTCATGCCACAACTTTTACTCTCTATTTCTATAAACTTGACTTTGCAAGATTTCACATTTAAATGAGAGCATGTAGCATTTCTTTTTGTACCTGGCTGACTTCACTTAGCTCAGTATACCCTGCCTGTCATAATAGTGAGACTAGGAAGGTTCCAAGATAGTCTCTCATTTGCTTTGCTTTACTTTAAGGTCATTGTCTCCAGTTTTTTCATTAGCATTTCAGGGGCAGTGAAGAGATCGAGCATATTCTGTGTGGTGAAGGAATGAAGACGGTAATTAAGTGGTCATTTAGCCATTTCTGGGCTAACTAATCCCAATTATTTTTAACCTTTTTCACATGGCCCTTTATTCCTGAATTTTTAATGAAAAATTTACTTTTAATATACAGCCCTTTTCTAGAGGCTATGTTCTCTTCAAGCAGTTTGAAGAAGCTTCTCTTGTAATAATGAAATGACTGTTTGCCCCAATTGTAGTAGCAGACTCTCACACATTGTGTGTGTGTGTGTGTGTGTGTGTGTGTGTGTGTGTGTGTGTGTGTGTGTGTGTATGTGTGTGTGTGTAGGACAGAGGTCAATCTCAGATGTCTTCCTCAACTGCTCCTCCCTACCTTCCTTTTTTGAGATAGGGTCTGTCACTGAACCTAGAGCATGCCAATTTGGTTAGACCGACTGGCCAGAAACCCTCATGTCCCTGGCCCCCAGCATTAAGATTCCAGGTGTGTGCCACTGTTCTCAGCTCTTTTTACACAGGTGCTGGGGGTGAATTTAGGTCTTTGTGTCCCCATGACAAGTGCTGTAACAACTGAGTTACCTTTGCAACTCGTTGTCACTGATGTGATCTTGAATCCCTTCTTTACAAGTCAAGAGTCACTCACAAAGACAAGGCTGATATTAGAAGTAACTTCAGAAATGCTGTTACCTTCAGTCAATGAGGATTCACAGGTCCCAGAATGTCAGCAAAGTCACTGTGACCCTGTTTGTTATGGCACTGGAGGCAGTTAAGACAGAGAGCAAGCCTGTGGCAGTGAGGCTAGCCTGCTTTTCTACCCCCTCTCTTCAACTATGCAGTCTCTCCCTATTTTCAGGTTCTCCTTTGTAAACCAAGAGTATTGACAGTACCCTACCTAATTGTATTTTGGGGACATTGGTATGTTTAAAGTGCTTAAAGCTGAGCTGGGCTAGATAGACACTACTAGTAATTAGTTATTAGTAACCGTCATTGTTACAGAACTCCTCCTCCTGGGTGAAGCAGGAAGAAGTCTTTTAATGTCCATCTTTTCTGCAGCCACATCATTCTTATGGTAACCATGGCAAACAGCCGCATCCAGATGTTGCCATGACATTTTTTTTCCTTGAACAAAAACTGGAAAATCTCTCTTTTGAGAACTAAAGATATCTAATTTCACCCCCCCAAACACATACCAAAAGGAATCTACTGGAGCCAGAAAGGTTCTTAAGCATAAATATAAGGGATTAGATAGGATGTACCAAAGTAATTAACTACACAATTGAATAGGACAGAAACTGGATCTACAGAGAATACAAGGTCATTGTGTTTTAAGGTGACAGTGGAGTAGAAGCAGGAATTGGAAATGGGAGAGTCTAAAGTGCCCTGAATTGTTTCTGACTAGCTTGTTCCTTTTTGGTTTTTTTAAACGTATAATTTATACTGCAGTATCACATAATACAGCAAAGGATGCACTCCTAAATGAATTTTTACAAATAAGTGAACAGGTTTGGCATATCCTTTCCCAGTTGGTTCTATTTTCCGTTCTCCTTCCTACTCACAACCCTAATAAAGAATGACAAGATCTGAATGTTAAAAATCACAAACCATTTTCTAGGCATGGTAGCTGAAAGACCCCAACCATGATTTCTNTCACTCCTGTAGAAGAAACTAAGCCTAATCCCGAGACCAGGCCATGAGACCAGATGTTAGCCTAGGATAAGGCCACATGGCCAAGACAGAGCACTTTGTGGGTTTTCCAAGAAAAAGAAACAGCCACCACCCTAAGAGCACACCCTACCCACCCCCTACCAGGAATAACCCCAAAAACCCGCTCANAGCAACCTTCAAACCAGCCAATTGTACAATAGCCCGCGAATTATGCTAATCTTGTGGGTTTTACCTTTAAAACTTGCCTAAAAATGCTGTTCAGGGCTTCTCCCACCTCCTGAGGTGGAGAGCCCGATTGTGCAATCGAAATAAAATCCTCTTGTTTGTTGCATCTACTGGTCTGGAGTCTGGGTCTCTGGGGGCGTCTGCCAGGATATGATAGAACCCCGAGTCTGGGGGTCTAACAGTAGCCATGCCTGCAATCCTGGCACTTGGGAGATCAAGGCAAGAGAATTGCTGAGAATATGAGGCTAGCCCGGGCTGCAGTGTGACGTCCTGTATGAATAAAAATGAGGATATGATTGCTCCAAGATATACTTGAGGAGAAAATTTTTATTGTAGATATGAGGCAGAGAACAGCAGAGGAAGGGTCCAAACTGAACAGGGCCATGAGAAGAGTGAGAGACAGGGAGAGTGAAAGAGGAAGAAAAAAGAGGAAGGGCAAACAGACCAACACAGGCAAGAGCGAGCCAAGAGAGTGCATGGCCAAAATGGCATGGTTATGTAGGAAAGAGAAGCTGGGGTAGGGAAGTGAAGCCCCTGGGCTGCAGAGGCTTAAAGTAGGAGGCTGTGGTAGTTTGAAGGTAACTGACCTCTATAATCTCATAGGGAGTGCACTAGTAGGAAATGTGGCTTTGTTGAAGTGGATATGGCCTTGTTGGAGAAAGTGTGTCACTGTGGAGGTCGGCCTTGAGATTCCTATGCTCAGGATACTGCCCAGTGTCTCAGTTGACTTCCTGTTGCCTGTAAGATGTAGCACTCTCAGCTGCTCCTCCAGCACTATGTCTACCTGCATGCTGCCATGCTCCCTGCTATCATGATAATGGACTAAACCTCTGAAACTGTAAGCCGCCACTTCAATTAAATTTTTTCCTTTAATGAGAATTGCCATGGTCATGGTGTCTATTCACCCAAACTAATAGAAACCCAAACTAAGACAGGGGCAGAGTGAGACACGCCAAGAGGAGCCACAGCTACTGAGTGGGCCTAGAGGCTAAGCAGACACTTTAGTATACAAATAGTCACCACAGTTAGTCTTTTGCCCCAGGGTTTCTTTGAGACCTGACACTGTGTTGTGTGACTTTTCCTGGAGATGTTGGCAAACTTCCTTAAGTCATCAGTGACAGATCGAAGAATTGATTCCACTTAAGGAGCATGAGCGAGCCCTTACAGGAGTATGGGTGATCCTCCAAGAGCTGCCCTACCCTGAAGTCCCTCCCTAGCCTAGAGAATGCTTCCCAAAGGCTGCGTGAATGGAAGAGCTCCTTCAGTTAACTTTCTACCCATTAGGTACTTGGTACTTCCTGAGACCATGAGGCAGAATGACATCATCTGGGAAGGGTGTGTAGGAGCAAGTGGTTAGGATCTTAGGTGAGGTTTAGACCCTCTCCTCACCCTCCTGTGAGGGAACATCCACAATTGGGTCTAGATGAGGTGTTCTCAGCTGCTCTGACTTCATAATGGCAATGCCATGCCTTTTCTTAACAAAACAAACCAAGTGCTTTCAGTTCCGCTTTGAACTCTCACAGGTGACAGGATTTATTTATTCTTCCACTATCCCCTTCACGTTTTCAGCCAATATTGACCCCACCAGAAGTATGCTTCAATGGCTCCAGATATCTTGTATGTTAACAGCTCATTAACAAATTATATCCTGCAGGGATACTCCAATGAACACAAAATTAAAACAAAACAAAACAAACAAACAAAAAACCCAGCAGCCTTGTAGGAATTGGTATCATCTTCCAGGAAGCTGGGCTCTGCCACATGCAGCTTTCTCTCTGTCCTCGCTGTCCTGTGCCTGGTGTTTTGTCATTTAGCATTGCTGTGTGAGTCTTGCTTATCTTCACACCCACATCTCCGATCCCCTGAGGGCTGAGGTCTTGCAGCGCCTCTTTGTACTTTCTGCAGTTCTCAGTGTTCATGACACACAGAGTTCTTTCAATTATTGATTCAAAGAATGGCTACATTTCTGTTCTCGGGTAATAAATAATGTCAGAAAAATAGAAGTTTTACTATAAATACAAATACAAAACCTTGGTATATTCCTGGAAGCTAGTGTTTTCATCAATTAGCATAATGGATCCAGTAAATTGTGAAAATATGTTTAAAAAAGAATGGGATATCTATGGGCTGAAGTCTTGTCACACAACATTAGCAGTTTAGGTTTTTTTTTTTTCATTTTAAAGAGGAATTATTAATTAAGCCCCAAAGTTATGCTGTGCTTACAGTATATTCTGAAATGTACTAATCTCCATCCAACTGCTTACAATCAGAGACTGACTAATGGGCTCATCAATGCTACTTAGGGGAACATAGAAGATATTCTGTTGAGCACCCAGAATGCTGTCCTGTTCCTGATCACCTCCTTTTATTTGTTTGAGACAGTTTTCTACCATGTAGCCCAGGCTGGCCTGGAACTCCCTAGCCTGTGTTGGCCTCCTGAGTGCTAGAATGCTAAATAAGTTGTTACCATTCCTGATTTTACAATATCCACACATTCATNGATCCATCCATCCATTTATTCATTCATTCATTTCTCATTCAACTGAGACACATTGGGTATCTACTCTGTTCCAGGTAATTCTTGTCTAAAGAGGAAACATCAAGAAGCCAACACAAATCTGACCAAGTATACCAGGGTCTCAATTCTGGAGGTATGAAGGGAAGTCAGGTGAGCAAATTCTTCTTCTAAGCTCAGCTCAAATGCTGACAACCTCCTCTAGCTCTCTCTATGTGATTGACTAATCAATACCGTGTCTGTTTGCCTACTTCTTCTGTGATGCAGTTTTACCTGGATGCAATATATTAGTCAGGGTTCTCTAGAATAATGAAAATTATAGAATATTTCTCTTTATATAGAAAAGAGATTTATTAGAAGGACCTAGAGGCTGTGGTCCAACAAACTCAACAGAACAGAAAGTCCGAGAATCCAGTAGTTGCTCAGTCTATAAGGCTGGATGTCTCAGCTGGTCTTCAGTAAATGCCATAATCCTGAAGAAGTAGATGCTAATGCCAGTTAAGGGCAATCAGGCAAAGAGCAAAAGCTTCCTTTTTCCATGTCCATAGGCTTCCAGCAGAAGGTGTGGGCCAGATTAGATCTAGATTAAATGTGTCTTCCTACCTTAAAGATCCAGATTAGAAGTAATTCTTCCTACTTCAGATTAAGCAAAGATCCCCCACAGATGTGCCCTCCATTTGGCGGTTTTAGTTACAGATATAGACAAGTTGACAACCAAGAAATAGCCATCACATGCAGTGACAGGCAGAGGTGAGAACATAGACTTTAGAGTCAGACTGATATTTTCTGTTCAGTTCAGAGAATGATCTATAATAGCTGTACTTTCAGTTCTGAATGAGTGATTTACTGAATATATGGCAAGCAGATGTGAAAGGATAGATAGGAAGCATCAACAGAGAGCAAAATATCATCAATTCAGGGGCTTCTAAACATCCAGCAGATATCTGCTGTGGAAGTCCCATTGAAGCAGCCTGCTAGAGTTCCCAAATAGAAAGAGTTTTGAGAAAAGCAGAGTGTCCCCTTAGATGAGGCTTCTAAGTTAAAAAAAACACATAGTAGCAGATACACACTATCATTCAGGCCTTCACTACATCCAGCAGAAACGGACTGCAGAAGGTGAGGCAGTCAGCTGGAGTTCCCAATTGGGCTTCCTTTCCATGGCTGAGCTTTCTCTCTACAGCTGAGTTTTCCATGGTCTAACTTCCTGTTTTTGGTTCCCAAGGTAGGGACTTGTATATCATAAGATAAATGATGGTAACCTCTGTTGGAAATGGTTGACCTTCTAGCTGTTCTCAAGGACATGAAGTTTTTAACTCTTGGGCTGTTTTGACTTTTCTCCATGTCACAGAGTGGCCTTGGAGGATGCTTTGAGATAAACATGCTTGGGTCTGAAATGTCAGAAGGCAGCCCTACTTCTAGGATAACCTTTGCAGGGAGATTAAACAACAAATGACTATTTACTAATAGAATGTGCATTACAGACATGAATCCTACCTTTAATTTTATCAAGTAAATATCACAGGAGGCCAGTGTTTTGAGCTCCTGGATGCTGGAGGATGTATCTTAGTGAGAAGATGGCTTGCCTATCATGGAAAATGCTTCAGGTTCAATCCACATGCAACAGAATATTACCCAGACATGAGGGGCTCATGTCTATAATCCCAGAACTTGAGATCTGGATATTGGAGAATCAGTTGTTTAAAGTCACCCACCACATAGTGAGTTCCAGGCCAGCCTGAGCTACAAGAGACCCATGTCTCCGGAACAAACAAAAAACAAAATGGAGTAATCATGCTGAAGTTCCTCACCACCAAACTGGAACTAAGTTGCTAACTAATCTTGAGATAAACTGAAAGGGGGTAGATGGGTGGGTAATGGCCACATTTTCCAGACAGGTTAGTTTGAACAAAAATGCCTTCACCCCACTTCCCATCTGGAAAAAAATAGTTTGATATTGCTAACCTATCTGTTGTGGGGCGGCTACCCACCAACCCCACAGTTCCCCAGAGTTTTCTTGGGTGTGAGTAGCAGGAAATATTAGATAGAAAGATTTTAGATTGTAGAGATAAGATAGAAAATAAAGGATAGCCTCAAGAGGGCCTGGAACCTATTTCCCCGGCCCCGACTGTCTCTGCCCCAGGGTATTTATAGAAAAGCTAAGGGGTAGAGCAAAAGACCTTCCCCCAGCGTAGCCATGTGCAGACCATCTCAGACACCAACACTCAGGCCCATGGTCCAATCATCCTCTCTATGTAGACCTGCTGGGCAAAGCCACTAGGAACCTGAAAATGGGCTCCCACAGGTCCCCCTTTCTTAATATATAAAAAACAACTCCTTATTAAGATCTTACAGCAGTCTCCATAGCTGTCACACTTCCCAGTATGGGAGTAGAGGATGATAAGGATGACATTTCTTTTTGGGAATGGTCTAAGGTGACTACAGCAGTCTTTAGCTACATCAAGCCCTTTCTAAACCAAATCTCTTAATGAAATTGCAAACTTAAAGAACCCCTTAAGCTTCATCATAAACAGGTTAACACAAATATTGTTGCACATAGTTACAGTCAGTTTTCTCAATCTTACAACTTAAACTCTTAATGTTTGAACTAACATAGATGTTGCTATACATAGTTACAATTTTCTCAATCTTAGAACCATTTGAATTTCTTGCTAACAGAACATAGGATAAACTTCTGATGTACTCACAACTTAAATATTTTCTTAACTTCACCAAACCAGGGTGCATTAATAAATAGGTTAACAATTTCATGACCATTACTATCCTACACATACATTCAATCTTAATTCACTCACAACTCCCCCTTTTCTATATAAATTTTTAACAAAGTCTCAAACCTAATTAGAAAAAAACCCGAAGTTATAACAATTATAATTCCTTCAAATCCATATTTAAAAGCAATAGTCTCAATCTAACCATTAACACTTTGAAAACTTAGCAAAACGTCCAAAAGCAGTTTCTTAATAAAACTCTTTACATTTTAAAGTAATCTCTTAGTATATCATTTGTATTTCTTATTAACCAAACATTAATCCACTCAAAATATTTTTTAAATTAAATAGACTAAGGAATATTACTTCTCCCATTTCTTTATAACTTTTTCGAAAAAAATTCCAAATTTCTCTATTTGAACAGTTCTATTTGTAACACAAAACCAATTGCATAAGTAATTCCATTTTACATAAACAGTTCCATAAAACATTTCCATTTTTAACATGTAAGAATTCATGAATCACCAGTTAATAAAGCATTTAATCATACACAAAACTATCTTGAACCTATGTAGAAACAATAAATCTCTTCATTTAAACAGTTCCACTTTCAACACAAATAATTCCAGAAAATAGTTTCTAGATCACTATAAGTAAATTCAAAATTAGCCCAATTGCAATAAAATCACTATTGTTCATTCCATTTAAGTCCCAAAATTCAAACAATAAATTCTGGTATCAGCCTTTTAAATATGACAAAATCCATAACCAAAACCTTTCGTAGTTTCATCTCATTTTTTTTTCTTTTTAAGTTTAAAAAGTTCAAATAAATTCTGGTACTAGACTTTCACTTCCAAATATGAAGAAACATTTTACAACAAAAACTTTGCAGTTAATCTTAATTCAAACAAATATCTCTGCAACTTTTATTCTCAAGCCAGAGACACTTTTAGTTACAGTAACATTTTAAACTGCACCGTTTTTACTGTTAGTTCAGGTTTTTCTGTGGCGCGTTGATTTTCCATGTGTCTCAGCTGTGGATGCCTTGTTTTGTGGTTCTTGCATCTACTATTAGCTTCTTTAGCTGCTTCTGAAGCTTTTAAACTGCTCAGACTATCAGCTTGCAGTCTACTAAGACACTACCTTCTGTGTCTCAGGTTTCTTCATCATATACATTAAACATAGATTCACAATCAACATTTACACTTTTCTACAAACTCACATTCAACATCTTGCTTTACACCTTTTTTTTTACAAATTCACATATAACATTAACATATTTATATACTTCTTATTTACTTATATCATGGCCATTTCTTTACCTCTTACAAGCTTATTTACTTCTTAAGNAAACTCTGTAGTANTNTAGCAAATATACTTCTTATATTCTTATTTAAACTTACAACTAGCATCTTTATTCTTAAACTTACATTTAAAACTAGCATCTTCACTTATTTACTTCTTGTATTCTTCTTTAAATTTACATTTACACCTAGCATCTTTATTTACTTCTTATACTTATTTACTTCTTACTACTTATAAGGTCTTAAAGAAAGTCTATAGATCTATTTTAAGCAATCTGTAGAGTTACCTTTAGCACATATCTAACTTAGTAAACACCTAAAAGATTTCTTAACATTTAGAAGAGATATATCATCTTAATTTTCCACTGTTTACCCTTAATTATCATCACTATCTCTATTAGAAAGACTCTTAACTAGACAGGAAGTATGCAAATCATTTCTAAAGTTCAGAGCTTGTAGTTAACTTTGATATAGTGACTCTCAATTCTGAGATTTAGTGAAATCTGTTGCTAAACAGTGCTCTATGCATTTCAGATCTTTTATAACAACTCTATTAAGATCTATCTCAGTTTACAGCAAATCCAGAAAGAACAGAGATGAGAAGAAAAAACTTGTAAAGAATATTCTATTTCTAAATTGCTTCAATAGTCATTGCATAACAGTCAAGTTTCCCATTAAGCAGAAGACAATTGTCTAAGTTAGAGTGGAATTCCAGACCTGCAGCTTTCAGCAGGTTCCTTCGTGTACCAAAAACATTGTTGAAACTTCATTTCAAAACTCCTCAGCAGTTTGGAGGTTTCCTTATTCTCCTACTATCCCCAGACTGCAAGATGAAACATCAATACCAGGAAAATTGATTTAGCTGCTTTTCACACTCATAGTTTTTTATTAGCCCAATATTTTTAGCAAGACTG
>LZPO01067008.1:24189-34481 GCA_001675575.1 Neotoma lepida
AACTTTCAGGTGAAGCAACTTTGTTTTGTAAGACAGCTAGATTTTTTGAAGCTTTATCTCATCTATAAAGCAGTCATTTCTTTTTGAGTGTCTGTTTTCTTGCCTCTTTATTAGATTTTCAAAGGAATCATTCATTGCAGGCTCTTTGTTCAAAAACTAAAGAACTTTTTAACTTCCCTTGCTTTCTTAAGGATTTTAAAGTGGCTTGTTAAACAGTTTCTAGTTAGTCTGTCCACTTGTCCAAATTCATAACAGATTCCCTGTGCCAGAGTTCAGACATTTCTGTTGTAGCAGAACTTTCAGTTTGCTTTACAAAAAGCTTCACCTCAAGATGAAGGTGAAATTCCCATTGAACTACCATAAAGCTCTTACCAAAATTCTTGCACAGCTATTAGGAAAAGTAAGGTATTTTCTCAAAGGAGCAAAAAGCTGCAAAGTGCCAAGCTTCATACCTTTTCAGTTTTTCATTGGAACTGACATTCAACAAACTCTTAGATGATTTTCCTCCTTCTTATTCTTTTTAAAGCTGTATTTTAAGTTTACTAAGAATGTTTTTGAGCCGAACAAACAGTTTTTGGACATTTATCGCCATCTTTAGGGAAAAAACTACCGTCCCCAGAATGCATTTCTGTTCATCAGCTCACTGTTAGGAGCTAGGTTAAGGACTCCATTTCTCATAGTTCTTTTTGAGTCTAGGAGTCAACTTTCTGTTCTCTTTTACCAGGCTTATTTTCAAAGTTTTAGCTTTTACAATGGGAGATTGGAACCAAACGTTTTGAGTTTTCAACTACGGGACATCAGGAGANTTCTGTTCTCTCTTCAGCTGGCTTTAACAGGTATTTCTCCTTCACCAGACACCAGACACACCTGCCTCCGTTAGCACATGTTGAGGCGGGCAGTCCTGAAAGCAACTTCTCAGGGCATTGTGCATTTTTCTTGGCCAGACAGTGAGAAACAAAAGCTTTTACNACAGAGCTTTCCCACTGCTCTTTCAGAGAACCTCTCTCCCAGACAGTTCCCGGTTTGGCCTCAAGTTCATTCCTTTTGCCCCTGAAACANTTCCAATGCCACAGTGGTGGCTTTTCCTGCNACTGAAGGTAGGGGCTTTGTGTCCGTTTCTGTTTTCAGGGTCTGTGAAGTTTGTGGTTTTGCCTCATCAGGCCTTTCACCTGACCCAGTCTCCCAGCAGGTTGCTTTTGTTGCTTTGACTGTCCTGGCTCTCAGACAGAGCTTATGCCAGAGGCAAATCAACTCAGGGCTTTACTGCACACCTCATCTCACTGGAGTCAGTTAAAACAAAGCTTTTCTCAGAAAGATGTTTTCTCTGATAGAAAAGAACTTTACTCCTGGATAGTTCTCCGTCCTGCCCTGGCTGGGCTCTTTCCTCAGACAGCTTTCCTGAATCGGCAGCACAGCTGCAAAACACAGTTCAGCTGGCTTTATTGCTTTCCCCAGCAGCCCTTCCCATCAGAGAAGGATCTGTCTTAGCTCTTTACAGCTCTGCGCCTGCACTTTCCCGAGTCNATGTGGCTAAGTTCTGGCTAGTAGCTTCTCAATTGTTGGTTAGAAGCNAGGAAACAATGCTTAACAGTTTCAGCTCATTTCTTCAGGGGATCTTTGCGTTAGAGCAATTAGGAGCACCTTATCATTCTGATAAGTGCTCACTCAAACCAAACCCTTGATGCCTCAACTCAGCTTCAGCTGAAAGGTTCAAGCTTTTTTGTCTTTCCCAGACCAGCAGCCCTTCCCCAGGTCCTGTATGCCNCTGTTGTGGCTTCACCTTGAGGAAGCTGTCCCTTGCTTCAGCTTTTTGCCTGCACTTTCTCTAGCTAGGCACTAACTGCAGGGAACTTCTGGCTGTTTTTCACTAGCTTGAAGAGACAAAGCTTAGAAGAGAGGTTTTTAGAAACTCAAACCCTGCCTCCCTCATTGCAGGGAGGATTTTTCTAGCTTGAAAGAAAGACAGAACTTAGAGAGGTTTCTGCTGTCCTAAGAGGTTTGTTTTCCCTTAGAGCTAATCACAGGTGATTTCCCCGTACTAGTATCTTCAGGTGATTCTAATTTTTGCACTTTACCGAAAGAGAAACTCAGTTCTGAAAGGCTTTTTAGAGAGATTAAGTTTAAGAGAGCTTTTTGTTTGAGAGAGAAAAATTAAGCTTTTTAGAGAGATTTTATGAAGTTTTTTTTTCAAGAGAGAAAGATTACCAAGCTCATTCCCAAAAGAGAGAAAGACCAACTTTTCCCAAAACTTTTGAACTTTTTGGCTTTTTACCCCCAAATTTTTGCCTCAGGGAGAAACTACTTTCTCCTGTGGCTTGGGCTTAGCATTCTAGCTTCCCCCAGACCCAAAAGCTTCTATAGGAATTCTTTTTCTACCCAATAAGCTCAGAGAAGAGCTTCTTTCTGCCGGCAAAGCTCAAAGATAGATTTTTTTCCCAGTTTGCATTCATAGCCCCCAAAGTAAGAAAACTGAAGAGTTTTTCTTTCCCAGTTTGCATTCCTAGCCCACAAAGTTAGAAAAATTGAAGAATTTCTGTCTAGTTGCTTAACTTATCTTAAATTTTTCTACACGACCTTACACATCTAAGTTTTTCCTACACTCTATTACGACACTATATCTTCCTTATTTTTCACAGATAGAAATTGAGAGAGGGATAGAAGATAGAAATCTTTTTAGAGGATATTTTTGTGCTGCAGCCTCGGATATCCTTCCAGTCCGTTTTCTTTTCTCTCGAGGATAAAACCCCCTGCCCTATTTAATAAATAGGTTCCATTTCAACACTGGATATGTCCCTTTCCTTTTATTCCACTGGCAGGGCCTAGCTCACACCTTTGCCAAAGACTCTGTATAAATCTAAATATTATTTTCCTTTATCTTTTGACTTTATGTCCCTGTACTATTATTCTTCAGTCCCTGTTCTATGTCCTTATACTATTATTCTTCAGTCCCTGTTCATGGCACCATTCTGTGGGGAGGCTACCCACCAACCCCACAGTTCCCCAGAGTTTTCTTGGGTGTGAGTAGCAGAAAATATTAGATAGAAGGATTTTAGATTGTAGAGATAAGATAGAAAATAAAGGATAGCCTCGAGAGGGCCCGGAACCTATTTCACCGGCCCCGACTGTCTCTGCCCCAGGGTATTTATAGAAAAGCTAAGGGGTAGAGCAAAAGACCTTCCCCCAGCATAGCCATGTGCAGACCATCTCAGACACCAACACTCAGGCCTATGGTCCAATCATCCTCTCTATGTAGACCTGCTGGGCAAAGCCACTAGGAACCTGAAAATGGGCTCCCACAATCTGTTAGTTTTCTATTAGCCTGTTTCCTGGTCCCTATCTTACAAGGATGGATGGCAACTATGAATTCAGACCTCATAGTTCAGTCCTGTAATCCTGGCTATTTCAGAGGCTGAGGCAGGATATCATAGGTTCAAGATTAGACTTATCACAAGAACTTAGTGATAGGGCTGGAGATATAGTTCAGTGGTAGAAGGTTAGGTTCTGCCCCCAGGACCTTGAAAGCTAAAGAATTGGGGAGAAAGAATCACTCAGCTCTTTCTTTCTATGAAGCCTCCTGCTTTATCTCATTGGAACAATGATTCCATGGTATATAAGGATGTGTTGATTGATTTTACAGTGTGTGTGTGTGTGTGTGTGTGTGTGTGTGTGTGTGTGTGTGTGTATGGAACTCAGGACCTTACACACGCTGAGAAAGCACTCTTACATAAAGTCACAAGCCTAGCTCCAGCACTGCTAACTAAGCTCTTTAAACTAAATTGTCATTTTCTCTTCTGTTTTTTTGCCTTATATAGCTCTTATTTATTTGTTTGTTTGTTTGTTTATAATTCTGACCACCCTTAATTGTCCTTTCTTCCCTTCTTTACTTTCCTTCTTTGTGTTTCTTTCAGTGCTAGGGAATCAGCCAATGGCCTCAAGCATGCTAGGTGTGCCCTACCACTGCTCAGTCCTTGGTCNCAGTACCTCGCCTCTCTGCACCTCAGTTTACTCACATATGAAGTAGAGATAATACATGATGCCATGAGGTACAGTCTACACAATACATTGCCTGCACATAGAGATGATACAACTGTAATGCCAACAATATTTCTCTAAACACATAACATATTCCCTCTCTCATGCTCATAATAAGCAAGCATGTGTTGTCCATTTATTCAGATTCACAGATGAGCACTTGGTTTTATTTCTCCTTTCTTTGAAGCACTGAGGATGGAATGCAAGGTCTTGAGCATGCTGGGCAAGCACTCTACTACTGAAGTATAACCCAGGCTAGCACAGATGAGCACCTGAGGCTCAGGAAGGCTATGGAGTTCCTAAGCATCACAGTAAATTAAAAGATGAGTGAGGACTTGGAAGCAAGGTCCACTGCCTCTTGTGTTCATGACCTTGTCTATTGTAACTATTGTATCAGTTTTTCTAGAAGAATGTGGTAGACATTCATAAGTAGTAGCTAACAATACTGACCCATTGANAAGATATGCCCACTCATACAATAGTGCCACAATAGTTGTGGGGACAAACAACTGATTTCTGGTTGGAAATGAGGTCTGTACCACAGGAGGGATCTGATACCTGAGGCTGTAAACCTTTTCAAGAGTCAGTGACTGGGAAGATCATATGCCCTAAGGTGGCTCTATGCCGCGGCCNCACGGCACAAGTCTGGATCTGGCGGAGGGAGTCTGGATTGAACGCAGCACACACTGTCAGATTACTTATTTACTTATTTACTTCTTACTTCTTATAAGGTCTTAAAGAAATTTCATAGATCTATTTTTAAGCAAACTCTCTATAGGGCTACCATTAGCACAAATCTAACTTATCAAACACCTAAAAGATTTCTTAATGCTTAGAAGAGGTTTAATGTTCTACTTACTACCCTTAATTATCATCACTATCTCTATTAGAAAGATTCTCTCTGTTTACAGNAAACCCAAAAGGAAAGAAAAGAGAAGAAAAACCTTGTAAGAAATATTCTGTTTCTAAGTTGTTTCACTAGTCATTCCATAACAGTCAAGTTTCCCATTCAGCAGAAGACAATTATCTAAGTTAGAGTAGAGTTCCAGACCTGCAGCTTTCAGCAGGCTTCCCTGTATACCAAAACACCACCGAAGCTTCACTTCAAAACTCCTTCAGCAGTCTGGAGGTCTCCTCATTCTCCTACTATCCCCAGACTGCAAGATGAAACATCAACACCAGGAAAATTGATCTAGCTGCCTTTCACACCCATCTTCTTATTAGCCCAATATTTTTAGCAAGACTGCTATGCTACTCTTCAAAGAATTCAAGAATACAAATGTTTTTTTCATGTTTCACTTCACTAGTTTCTTAACCTCTGATATTATTAGCAGCTGTGATATTTAGCATAGATTTCTTATAGAGAACTTTCAGGTGAAGCAACTTTGTTTTGTAANACAGCTTTGAAGCTTTCTCTCATCTATAAAGCAGTCATTTCTTTTTGAATGTCTATTTTCTTGTCTCTATTGTATCTTTTCAGTTTTTCATTAGAACTGGCATTCAACAAACTCTTAGATGATTTGTTTATGGGCGAAGATATCTTTAGGAGATGCTAAAAAGAAAATTTTTAGGTTGTTTGGTATCCAGTCTCTGCACAACACAAAAGTGTAGGGCTTATCTCAAGTCCTTGCTTGAATGTTGATGATCAGGCTGCCATTGATCACAGTGCAGCCTCGGTGCTCCTGAACAGATGTCACAGAGTCAATGGTCCTCTTGCCATCGAGGATCCGGCAGACCTTACATCAAGTTGCCGGAACCCATGGTGTAGCCAGAAGGATACTCAGGAATGCACCCACTACTGCGAATGACACACCAGTGACAGCCAGGCCTCCCCAAGCCCCCGCATCTGCAGTAATGGTCCTGGCAGAAGCTGAAGTTTACACAGCACCAGTCCCAGAAGTGGTAGTAGGGAGGCAGGCAGGTCTCCACACAATGACCGTCCACGTAGAAGTTGTGACAGGTCACACACTTGGTGGGGTCATCGGGCTCTGAACAGCCNCCCAGNCNCTCCCNGTGGCAGCACAGGCCTCCAGCCGTGCAGCCATGTGACTTACAGATGGTCGGGCAAACCTTTTGACAATGACTGTGTGTCCAGCACCGTTCCACAAACTGTCCATTGATGACAGTGGCTGGGCAGNTGGTCTTGTCCTTGGCAGTGCCTGGACAGACATCCCCACACTCTTTATTGTCATCTTTGTTGAGCACGATGTAGTTGTCCTCCACAGAGTCCAGGATCCGGGACCAGTCAATGATGGCCAGGTAACACAGCTCATTGTTCTTCTCAATGTGAGGTTGTAGAGCCCCAGCTCCTTTTTTAATCAGGAATATTTAGTCCCGCTTGTTAAAAACCATGGACTTGCTTCAGCAATCGTTGTAACAAATGCGGCTGCGGTACTACTCTTAATTTCTGTGCTTTGTTATCTACTTGTTACCTCAATACACTCCACTTCCAGGAGCGATCCCGTCCTCGTGGGGATTTACCTCAATTCACTCCACTTCCAGGAGTGACCCCGTCCTCTAATCCTCCTTTCCAGATCTCNGTGGAACCTCCATTTGCAGCAGCCACACGGCACAAGTCTGGATCTGGCGGAGGGAGTCTGGATTGAACGCAGCACACACTGTCAGATTGCAAGCATCCAGGACCTTTATTCACCAAGCATCTCTCTCCTTGGGACTAGAAGCAGCTTTCTTATATACCCTCTGAGAATGACCCTGCCACATGCCTCAGCACCCAGGGTCAAGGAAAGGTCAGCATGCTCCAGGAAGCCACAGCTTCAAAGCATTTGTCCTCTCAGCACTCAACGGAACAACCTAAATAGCATCATACAGGAGGACTGGGGGCACATTTAGCTGGATTGTTTCCAACAGCTCTACATTTGTTGTTTTGTTAAATATACATGCTGTCAAACTGCATGGTAAGTGTTTATGTTTATATCCATAGATTTATGCTGCTCTCAACTTCAGTCTATGAAAATTCTTTTTGCAGTGGGTACTGGTTAATGTAGAGATTCATAGCTGATAAACATGCCAAATATAAATAACTGAGTGTTCTGCTGTGGATGGGTATTCATAGGAATCTACTATCCAAGGCTCAAGAAACTTGTCAGAAGAGTGGGTAGAAAGAGTAGACCAGCCAGCAGGTAGGAAGGAGAGTTGTGAAATACTGACTTCTGGAGATGACCTGATGTTGTGATGTTGTGTAACAGCTTCCTTTGAGATTGAACCATTCCATTCTTCAGGAAGTTCCTCAAACAGGAAGGTAAACAACTCAAAAGAGCTTCAGGAAGTCTTTGAAACTGACTAGATTCACTAGCCCCCCCCCCCATCAGAGAAAGCAATAAAAGCTGAGAGTCTCTCTCAGATAAGCAGTGCAAAAAAGACTGACTAGACCAGCTGCCTGGAAGAGGTTTAGAACAAGTTGGGTCATTTGGAAAGGAGAGTCCCCAGTCTGTTAAGCTGCCTGCAGTCTGTTCAGTGTGCTTGAGCTTCCCAGCTTTGTGAGCGGTCACCAATGCTGGTATGGGCTTTGATGATGCAGCTGTCTTTGAGTCATTTCTTCTGTAAGTAATCCCTCACCCAATCTCCTGTGCTGAGAGAGGAAGAGTCACTGTAGGTACTTTGTTGCAACTCAGTGGGCTTGGTCCCGGGTTTCAGCACCAAAATGTAATCAACAAAGTTGCAACTCAATGGGCTCTGAAGGCTGGGGCTGCCAAGAGTCAGTCCAGCCCTGGAGGGCAAGGTATCCTGGACACCTCGAGCTGTGTAGAACAGCTCTGCCTGTAGGTATCCCAGACACCTTGAGCTGCTTGGAAGAGCTCTGATGGCTGGGGCTGCAAAGAGTCAGCCCAGCCCTGGAGGGCGAGGTATCCCAGACACCTCGAGCTGTGTAAAACACCTCTGCCCTTTAGGTGCCCGAACACCTTGAGCTGCTTGGAACACCTCTGATGGCTAGGGCTGCAAGGAGTCAGCCCAGCCTTGGAGGGGGAGTTATTCTGACTGCTCAGGAGAGTCAGGCCTGGAACTTCTTCAGCAGGAAAGGATATACTGACAGTTTGGGAGAGTCAGGCCTAGAACTGCTTCAGCAGGGAAGGGTATCCTGACTGTTTGGGAGAGTCAGGCTATACCTGGTGTGGTAGGGGATGGTATCCTGCAGGATATAGCAATCCTGCTTCTCTCCTGGAAAGCTGCTACAGCTGAGCTTTGCTCAGCCCCCACTTAAGGGGGCTTCCTAGCAGAGCTCTGCTTCTCAGGCCTAAGTGTTACTCAGCTCTCTCTCCTTTGCGCAGTCCACTATGGGATGTCTCAGCACAGATCTTCTGTCTGGTGAATGAAGGTCTTCATACCCAAAACTCTTGAGAAAGAGATTTATTTGGGAAGGAGGACTCCAGGAGAGTAGCTACCTCTACCAGGGTGGAGAGAACAGCTCAAAACTGCCCAGACAGGGCCCTTTATATAGGATGGCTGGGGGCAGAGTCAACAGGGATTGGCTAGTTTTTTTCTTGCCCTGGGATTGGTCAGTTTTGTGGGCTAGGGGTAAAGATGGCCCTGATGTGAGGACCAAATTGTGTTCCTTTCATTGGCCTTTTTTGGCTTTTGGTCACTAATTCTAAGGCCAGGGCACATATCTTTCACTGACTCTGACTCTAGGGACCAAGAGTATTACTATGGTACTAGTTTCAGAGTCAGGACATGGCCCTTAGTTCTGGGTTTGGGGATAAAGTGCTCATTTCTCTGGCTCAGGTCCCAAACCCAGGCTGTGTTTTTTTCCCTGGTCAGAGCTTCAGGGCCAGGATGCCATTTTCCTGCTCTGTGATTGGTCAGTTCCACAAGTCAGTTGGTCAGCACAGAAAGGGCCCTGATATGAGCCTTACTTAGCTTTTGGTCACTAATTCTAAGGCCAGGGCACATATCTCTCACTGATTCTGACTCTAGGGACCAAGAGTGTTATTATGATACTGGTTTTAGAGTAAGGGCATGTCTCCTTAGTTCTGGGCTTGGGAATAAAGTGTTCATTTCTCTGGCTCAGGTCCCAAACCCAAGCTGTGTTTCTTTCCCTGGTCAGGGCTCCAAGGGCAGGATGGGTTTCTTTAGCCAGCCCATTTTCCCTACAGTCACTCTCTTTGGGAATATGGCTGCTGGGATATCCAATGCTCCTCTGAGTGGCCACAAAACACATGGGCAGCACTAATTGGACTTAGAGGATTATGAATAACAAAAAAATGAAAATAAAAAGAAGACATGAATTTGGAAAGGAGAGGAGTTAAGAGACTTGGGGTAGTTGGAGAGAGGTGTTAGTGGATGGATATGATCAGTATACCTTGTATACATGTATGAAACATGGAACTTTCAAAGAATACAAATATTTAAAAGTATGGAGGCTGGAGAGATGGCTCAGTGGTTAAGAGCATTAGTCGCTCTTGTAAAGGACCCAGATTTCATTTCCAGCACTTACATGGTGGCTCAAAACCAACCATAACTCCAGTTCCAGGAGATCTGATACCCTTTCCTGACCTCTGCACCAAGCATACATGTGATACATACATACATACATACATATACATATATATAGAGAGAGACAAAACACATGTAGCATTAAAATGAACAAATCTAATAAAATTATTTTAAAAGCATGTGGTAGCTATTAATATTGGTATAATAAATGGATTATAATGGTCTTTTAAAACTGCTAACAACTGGAAACTAAAGCCTTGCCATGATCACCTTCCCACTCCTTAGCTTTGTTGTGGGTCTGGGAACCTTCAGAGATTCACCACCTATCTGACTCGTTTTGGTTTTAGTAAATTAGAGGCTTTTTATTAAGAAGAAACTGGTCAGGACCGAACCAGAGAGAGTTCTCTTGGTAAGGTCCTGGCTACTGGTAACTAAAGGATTATAAAGATAAAATCCACAAAGCTATCATTTGAGGAAACAAAGTGAGAGGGCCCAGCAGATGCCATAACAGGCTGCCCAGTCTTCTCTTAAAGATAACAAAATGAAAATAAAAAGAAGACATGAATTTGGGAAGGAGAGGAGTTAAGAGACTTGGGGTAGTTGGAGAGAGGTGTTAGTGGATGGATATGATCAGTACACCTTGTATTTCAGTTTCCTGAGATTAAAAAAGCAGTTTCTGGTGGCACATACCTTTAATACCAGCACTTGGGAGGCAGAGGCAGGCGGATCTCTGTGAGTTTGAGGCCAGCCTGGGCTACCAAGTGAGTTCCAGGAAAGATGCCAAAGCTACACAAAGAAACCTTGTCACC